>DWAV01002006.1:0-12024 GCA_018231305.1 Noctuana lactifera | reverse complement strand
CCCTATGTATGCTTAAATCTTTAAAACTACGCAACGGATTTTGATGCGGTTTTTTTAATAGACAGAGTGATTGAAGAAGTAGGTTTATACTCGTATGTATAAACGTTGACAGATTTTTTAGTATCAGCATTGCACGGGTGCGAGACCGGGGCGGGTCGCTAGTAAAATATAAACGACACTCACATCGATCTTCTGCTGGACATCAGCAGTGGACTCGTCGCAGGCGTGTCGTCGTGCCGCGCGGTGTGCGCGGGCAGCCCCAGCGCGGTGCGCGGCGGCGCGCTGCGCGCACTCGTGCAGCTGCGCCTGCGCGTCGCGCACGGCCCGCAGCCTCGACGATATTGTTGTGCGCTGCAAACGTCAAGCTGGTGTTGTGGTTACCACGCCAGTCCAAGGGTCCCGGGTTCGGTCCCCGGCGAGGCAGCATTTAAATGATGAATTTAGCTTTTGTGTTACTGTAATTAGGTCATCATTGAAGTCTATTTTTTTTTTGCCAATAATTGCCTCCAAATTTGTTTATTTATAATCTTACCCAATGCTCCAGTAACACGGCCAACTCTGAGTGAACATCGGTCTCCCCGCAGAGCTGAAGACACTTTACAACACACTCGTTAAACATATTCAGGGCTTCTACTATGCTGTCGTTGCGTTGTGACAACACTGTGTGCAGCTGCGATTGTTGTTGGTTGGTCTGTAACGATATGTTGTTGTACGCTTCCGTTTTTAGGGTTGCCATCTGGAATAGAAAAAAATATTTATAGGCAAAAAAATCTTTAAATAAAACACCTACGTTGATGTTGAAAACAATAACGATATAACAAGAATTATTGTACAATTTGTTTTGTAGTATTGTATGAAAATGGGATATCTATACTAATACAATAAAGCCGAAGAGTTATGTTTGTTTGTTTGAACGCGACAATCTCTGGAGCTACAAGTCGGGTTTGAAAAGTTATTTTTGTGTATGATAGCATAGCTACATTAACGAGGAAGGTTATAGGCTATCAAGCGTTACGTTATAACTTTCAAAACGGGTGAAACCGCAGGGCACAGTTACCTTATCAATGATTTCCATGGCTGCTTGCGCCAACTGTTCGAGCTTCTGTTTGATTTCCGCGTAACCACGAGCGCTGTCTGTTGTGAAGCTCTCTGGGAACAACAAGAGCTTTATAACATACATAGAAATTACATTGAAAAGACATATAGCTCTATACTTATAGCCCCGCCACGTCAGCATTCTGAGTCAGTACTTTGGAGATGCACAGGAACAACCAGAATGTAACTATATCAATTTAACACACAATAGAGGTAGTTATAAAAAGGTCGTGTGAGTCAATTTTACATATGGGAGTCTCCCAGGGTTCGATTCTTGGCCCATTCTACTTTATTATTGCTTAAATTATAACTCATATACAGTCGAATGCAATGACAAGTGAAAGGCCTGGGCCTTTATTTGAAAATTTGTTAAACAAATAGCCACTTAACAAATCATACTATACAACCACCAGAGTTTCTCACAATAATGTATACATATTTGGCAAAAATATGGACACAGATTGTTTTGAGATATTTGTATACACGATCACAGGCAAAAATATGCATCCATTATGAATTACAATAATATGTAAACGATAATATTTTACATAAATTTAAACAATACTTTGTTGTTTACATTGTTGTCTACTACTTCACTTTACATTACATTAAGATTTAAAAGAACTCACCGAGCGTTTCCTGCATTTCACCAATGGAACTAGTGATGGCGCCCACGTAATTGTCCAGGCCGTTCATAATATTGTTCCGGTGCTGTTCCGATATGTGCCGGTAAGTCTTCGTTATCTCCAAGTTTGCTGATTCCACGTTCCTGGGAATTGACAACAGATAGTTTTTGTTAAGAATCACTACGTAGTTTAAAACAAAGTTGCTTTCTCTGTCCCTATATCCCTATGTATGCAAATCTTTAAAACTACGCAACGGATTGACGAGAGACCGCACTAAAGAGCCATCAGAGGATAAAACTATTGACATGACTGAAAGAAGGATTGCATATGATTTCCTATACTACGTATTCCCTCTGTCTCCGCCTTCGACACTATATTATTTATTAATTTAGTGAGTTGCAATTTTTATTGAGTTACGATTTTTGTTGAGTTACGATAACGATTTATAGAAACATAAAGATTATAATTGCGCAATATTATGATGTCGTATAATAATGATACAACGAAGTGAACCCACTTGCGTTTGTCCACGGAGTCGTGTAGCCGGTGCGCCGCAGAGGAAGCAGCGTCAGCGGCCGCGAGGATCTGCCTCGCCTGCGTGGCCAGCGCGCGCTCCGTCTCCAGCTGCTTGGACACCAGGTAGCGGCTCTCCTCGTAGTGCACTTGCGTTGTTTTCAGCATCTGCGCGGATACAAAACTGTCACAACCGCCTTGTTCGCTATGACGTATGACATTTCTTATCAATAACGAGTGATGTCACAACGCGCTTAAAACATAAACGTGGCTTCGAAACCCGCCACGCTACCAAAAGTTTATAAAATACACGTGTGTGGCGCCAATCGTGGAATTATGCGTGGAATTGAAAAATATGGCGTTACGTGTTTTTTTACCCTTTTTAAGCATTTTAAGCCCCAAATACAGAGGACGCAGAGTAAACAAAGCCCTGTCGCCTTTTAATGAAGCCCTAAGTTGAAGTGGGAAGGGGGAGGAGCATCCCTGTAGTTATGGAAAGCACGCGGACGACGTGTCAGGTTATAGCTGGCTAGTAAGCTTACATTGCTAGTATTAGCGAGCTGGGTCTGCGTGGAGCACAGTCTGTCGACAGTGGTGTTCAGCTCCGACTCCTTCTGCTCCAGCTTCTGGTTGAGCTCGGAGAAGATGGTCTCCATCCGCTCCCTGTCCTCCTCCATGGCTCTCTTCTTGAGGAGCAGCTCCTGGATTTCCTTGCGTTGCTCTTCTTGTTTCAAAGTCATCTCGGCGAAAGTCTCGTTAGCGAGGTACACGCCTGAAGGGAACGCATGTTAATTTATTGAACGTTTGTTTTAATGAAACGCCAATGGACGGTTGACCAACACGTCCAATGAGATACTTTTAATTAAATTGTCAAAATGCCACACCTCCATAAATTTTAAATGACCAGTACAAATTATGACGTCATGCGCGCATAGCCCCGCTAGTAGAGTGGATCGCCAGCGATCTCAAACGTTAAGCAACATGGATGTGGTCAGTACAAGTACGACAAATTAGTGGCAAATTTTATGCACACTTCCATCTTTCGGATAAATAACAGTGATTAAGTGTGATAATTTTGGGCGGTTTGACCACATTTGACACGGGTTGGCCACTAACCCATATCTCCATCAATCCGCATTGAAGCAGCGTGGTTGAGTACGCTTCAGGCCTTCTCCAGTTGTGGGGAGAGAACCATGCCCAGTAGTGGGACATGAACATCCAAATTAAAAACCTTTACCATTCTTATCCCTAGCCGCTTGCAGATCACGCTTGAGTCTATCAATCTCTTCGGCGTACTCCTTCAAAATTGCTTTCTTGGTCATCTTCTGGTTGATCTCCGGCTTGTTCTGGATGTTCTTGGCGCGGTTGGCATACTCCAGGGTGCTCATGGTCTCCTCCAGGTCCTTGTGGCCGGGGGAGATAGTAGCTATGATGGACGTCTTCGTCCTGCCGCCCAGGGACTCCTGCAGGATGCGGGTCAGTTTGGATTCCCTGGATAAAGTAATGATAAATAATTAAATAGCCCACACTAGGATTTCTCGTGTCGTGGATGCTATGGACACACAAAGCCAATTACACAAAGACCCAGACCGCAAACAGAAATTGAAAATCATCATTAAAATTTTTGCCCTACCGGTAATCGGACCCGGCACCCTTCGAATAGTGGATTATGGATATAATGTGTAGGTCACCTGTAGGGTATATGCGGGTGTCGCTCGACCAGCGCGGTGATGACCCTGCCGAGGGTGAGCAGCGACTGGTTGATGTTGACGCACTCGCGCGCCCGCTCGCGCTTGGCCGGGTTGTCGGAGCCCGCCTTGCTGATGTTCTCGGAGCCCGCCAGGTCCACCAGGTTCAGCTTGCCGATCTTCACCAGCTCTTCGCCCTCCGGACTGTTCTCTTTCATATGGACCACGATCGTGAACACCGTGTGGGAGCGACTGGGGTGGCAGAGTTTAGACATTACAGTTCAGCCACATAATAACACTATAATATGTAAACATTATTAACCACTACCTTAGAATCGAGCGCTAAAATTATATGAATGGCTAGTTGACAAAATGTTTTTATACTTTAAGAGAATTGTTGTCTTACTATTATGTGGGATCTGTTTTGTAGGATTGAAGATAGAACACTAGAATGAGATAGCATGAAGAGAGAAAAGAAGGAAGTGTGTGAACGATGGTTGCTTAAGAAGTTTAATAATAAAGTGCTTATTTATACATTCAAGACGGAGTTTCTTTCGATCCAAACCCACATACTATGCCCCGCGATTTCACCCGCGTTAAGAATTTAAACGTAATGCTAGATAGCCTATAACCTTCCTCATGAATGTAGCTGTAGAATGCATACACAAAAAGAATTTTTCAAATCCGACTTGTAGTTCCAGAGATTAGCGCGTTCAAATTTATATTATTAGTATAGATATAGATGTGCATACCTGGACTGCGCATTCATTAAGGTAGACGCGACCCTCTTCCTCTCCTGTCCCTGCGCCATTATTTTGTATACTTCAGTTTTGTTGTATACCTAAAAATAATTTGTATTATACAGTTAAAGACATTTATAATTTCCTGAAATTTTTTTACAAAATCCGCTTACTGAGAAAATTTCAATTCAACAATCACAAAAAAATCATTAGCCAAAATGTGATAATGTGACAAAGTCAGATATGGAGGGAGCTGTAATAAAATCAGTTACGAGCCGTTCAATACAGGAATACTAAGTGGCATAGTAAAGTTGTTTGCTAATTTGTAATTTAAGTTCTTCTTATTTAAGGAAAGCTTAAGTTTATACAATATACCTGGTCGGAGGCCCTTTGGGCGGTTTGACAATATCTAACGCAGATTATCCATAATATATTCTCCACCAAACCACTTTGGAGCAGCGTGGTGCACTTGCCTCGTTTGATGGGAAAGACCCATGCCCTATAAAGGGTTGTAGGGTGTTAACAAGTATCAAACTAGTTGACAGCCCATGAGGTGTAAAGGTTAACATGCCGGTCTACCATTTGAAGGACCCTGGGTTCGAGTAACCCCTACACCACACAGGTCGTCAACTGAACTGAAAGCAACTTACAGTAATCTCCTCCAAGCCATTGACGATATTGGAGCCCTTCCGGGTAACGTCCTCATATATCCTGAGCTTGGAATTGTCCTCGCAGCTGGAGAGTAGGTCGAACAGCTCTTCGTTGTAGAGCTCGAGGTAGGACACGCGCACCGTGTACTCCGTGTTCGAGATGCGCAGCTCGTCGAATAGTTGACTTAGAGCCCTGGGTATTATGCCTGCTAGGGGATCCTGGAATAGCAATAATAGTTCACTTTATTTGGTCAGTTCCTAATATTACAATAGCTGGATTAGGGGCACCTTATAATATTCCCGCTAGGGGATCCTTATATATATGTTACTAGCGGTGCCCTGCAATTTTGCCGTTGTCAGAACTGGATCAAATTAAAATGGTGCCAACGGGAAGCATCACCCTTCAAACAAAAAAATTCATCCAAATCCATTCACTCAGTCGAAAGTTATGAGGTAACAAACATAAAAAAAAATACAGTAGATTTGAGAACCTGCCTTTTTTTTTTGAAGTCGGTTAAAAATAACATTAATTACATAATTAATAAATATATAACTTACGCTTTGCCAAGTAGTCTCGTTGCCGGAGTTTTCACCCACCATTGTGTGGGTTTTGCCGGTACCAGTCTGTCCATATGCAAATACGGTGCAGTTGTAGCCACTGAGAACCTCCTCGATCAGCGGGCTCACCACTTCCTGGTAAACCTCAACCTGGAACACAAAATGGTGGATAAACCACAAAGCAGGGAGACAGTGATGTCAGAAAATAGCCTATTCAATATTATTATGTTATTACTCCGAAGCTCATAAACAAGTTAATTAAATCATTAAGTAAGAAAGAAACAATTATCATTATGAAAACACTGCAGCAAACTTTTAAAGACATGCTAAAAAATACATACAGCTGAACAGAGAGCTCATCCTTTTTGAAGTTATTAATGAAATAATTCACGTTCATACTTAAATTTATGACTTTTATGGTTTTCCCATGGATGACGTTGTCAAAACTGGACCAACGACCTAACAGGAAGCATCAGCTTTCACATAAAAAAAGAATCATCCAATTCTGTTTTCACCCAGGCAAAAGTATTAGGTAACAAACATAAAAAAATACAGTTGAATTGAGAACCTCTTCTTTGTGGTTATTTAAAAAAAGAAGTTACAAAAGTACAGCTGAAGTTTTACAGAGAAAAAATTGACTAATAAAGTGAGCGATAACATTGTAAAATGTTTTCTACCTGTTTGGCAGTTGGCGGGAAGGCCCTGTCAAAGGTGAACCGCTTAGTATGCGACGTCTGCTGCGATTGTCGCACGACTACCTCACGACCGTTCACAACTTCCACCACACCCAGAGACTTTATGTCTCGCTCCCGTTGGTTTAGCGGTCTGTAATAAGAAAAAGATTTTTTTTTAGTACAAAGAATATCAATTGACCACCCTATGTGGGTGCCACAACACATAAACACCCATGACAAATCTCAAGTAGGGTGAAGATAGATTCTATTGTACACCAAAGTAAAGGAAAATGAAAAAATAATTATAGAAAATATGAACAACAGACATTCTTGTCACTAAACAGTGATGGCTAAAAGTTGCCAAGGATGAGTTTTGAAGGTTCTTGCTATACCCAATAGTGTCCTAACATTAGAAATAGTCATTGCAATACCAAACTATACCACTAACCGCTGTTCCCAATATTCAATCTATCTCGATGATAGTTATTATTAGAATGTCTAAGCTGCCTTCAACACTCAGTTAGAGAAATTTGTTAATTTAAACATAAGTTAGGGAATTCTAAACTTAACACATTTTGAATCATACTCTCTATATACTAAAATACTCAATGAAAGTTACATAATGCAATCACTTAATCACTCCTAAGAACCCTTTTGGCTGTGGTTGACTGGGAGAAAGAAAGCCACAGGAAAAGGTACCTACATTTTGTGTCACAATTTATTCAATATGTAAAGGATATTTAATCAGATTATCTCTAAAATATTAAAAAGATGAATATAACTGTATATATAACTAATTTACCATAGCAAAAATGTAATGTTAGGTTAATTATCTGCAGATTAATCAACTGACACCAAATCTACACTGCCATGAAAGAAGTCCATGAAACAAATCACAAAAATGTGCAAAGGTGACTAAAACGTACACGAATAACATGTAGAATGGAGCAAAGTAATGAGTATTTTATGTGATATGTAAAAAAGCAATGATTACCTCAACCGCACGAAAACTTGAATGTTTTGATTTTTGTCCTTTCTGCATCCTTTTTCGGACGTCATGTCGACACAACACACATAAAATAAGTCACAAAATTAGAATACACTATATTTGCTCTGTTACAATTATGTTGTAAAAACTCGTCAATATGATTTGATAATTTTCAATAGTTCATTGAATAAGTGTTTGTTCACTTCGTCGCGGACGTTACAAAATTAATCGTTCAAACAAATTTCAAATTTGAAGTTTTGTTGTTAATTGCCAGTAAAAAAATAAATTCTTTTGGCGTCTTTTTCAGATAATCGTACCAAACCATCAGTATGTTTTATTTCATTGTACAAAATATAATTGATGTAATTACTTTCAATTACATTTTACTGACAGAAATTTCATAAAATTATTATTAAATAATTAAAATAATTTTGTAAAAGATAAATTCTTCAAGTTTTGGATAATCATACATACAGAATAGCGCCATCTAACGACATTTTATGCAAAATACATTAGTATTACACAAGGTCAATCTAGAGGGCGCTGTTCACCATAATCAAATAAAATATATTTAAATCGAACAATCTAAGTGGATAATGCATGTTTTTAATATTTTCTATTATAAAAGTAAATTTAAGTAACTTGCATATTATTTACCTTTTATTAGTTTATTATTTTAATGTACTAACTTGTTACTTTAAAATGCTTAGTGAAAAAATGTTAGAGTATGAATTATGGAAATATGCTTCATACAATTTTATAGACAAGTTTTAATAAAGTGTTTGCATAAGAATCTAATTTTGTTGGAATCTAGCAATTCATTTTCGTTTTGTTTTTTGAGATAAATCACTAAATAAGTTCCTATATAATTGTGCACAACGCATAAAATTTGCCTAACAATATAATATGTAGGTAGATAATAAAATACAGGTAGGAACGAATCTGTAATTTGTATGGGCTGAGGTTTGTAACTCTCATATCGTAGAGATTCGAGTAATGAAGCGTTCGACATAAACCTAAACTGTACTTAAGTCATTACATTTTATTAAAATGTCTTGGTTCAGTAATAACGATTTGTACCTATCTGGATTTTGAAAAGACTTCTAATATAATATAGATAGGTATTATAGGTTTTAAGAAAAACTAATTAACTTTTTTAACGACGTCTAAAATTTGGTTTGTCATTTTATTTGTCGAACAGGCGATATTATCCCAGCCCCGTTTATCTATAAGTCTGATTGAAACGAATAACTGTAGCTTATTGGTACTAGAGGAATCAATTTTTTGTCCGTTATAAAGATTCATTTGAGTAAAAAACATCGAATATGTACAAAACATGTGTCCTAAGACTTAGGTATAACATATTTAGTACTGTTTCCCTTCAATCTAAGCATACTCAAACCGTTTTTGTATAATGTAAATCTGACATTGTAAACGTTGTAATTAAAGTAACAACTAACTGCTAATTGCGTGTGGTAGGTATTCACTTTTAAAATGCCGCGTTTTTGTTGCATCGCACAAGAACACAGATATAAAACTGGATAAATGAGCAACGTCATTATACAGATAGTTTTTGCGTCTGGCAACACTCATTACACCATTTCCTCCCGCGCTTTCTTGAAGAAAATTAAAGAGTCGCCGCATTAATTCTATCCGTATGTCGCAGCGTTTTTGCGTCGGTTAGCCCGCCATAACGCGGGCTCGCTGTGTTTTTGCGCGCCACGAGAGTTGCGGAGACGCGCTTCTCAGACTCCGGGCGGCTAGCAAAAAGCAGCCGGGCCGCGAACGCGGGAATCTGCGCAAAAACACACACTCTGCTCAATAACTGGCGACGTCGATGAAATACTATGAGTTCCTTTGAGTTTTTACGGCACGGGAGCTTTTTCCATGCGCAATTTGCATCGGCCGCTCGGCAGCCATCTTGATGCTTTTTCCCGCGCGAACGGCTCCAACTCGAATGATGATCGCGCGTTCCGAAAATTGCGAACCAGTAAAAAAGAGGCTGATGAAATTCTTCATACCGAATCAGTATTTATTTTTAATGAAATCTGTTAACAACCCCTTGACATAATTTGATGGCTGACTGGCTTAAGATTAGAGTTAAAGAATTTTGTCTTTTTGTATGCGCATCCACTGCGTTCCTAAAAAACTTATTTACTATCTAAAATGGTTCATGGGTCTCTATAACTCTATGGGTATGATATTATATCAAGCCGTCTATCAGTTTTCAATCATTACGAAATGTATTATGTAGTTATCTACGCCTGATCATGAAAAGTTCTTTAGTTATGTCCAAAATTCTTAATGTACTTCATGTTTGAATTATTTCGCGGGAAAATATAGGTACAAATAACATCTCGTAGATTCACTAATCTAAGCGACCCATTGGTGGCGTACCTAACTTTTAGGTCATTAGATGGATTTCCTAAGATTTCCCAAATAGATATGGCCCCTGTGTCCTATATGTGTCTTTCTATAAAATCCAAGGTATAAGATTAATAAACATTACTAACATCAGGGACTGGTTACCCTCATTGGTCCTAGTCTAGTAAGAAAGTGTGTTTAATTAGCCACTTTAGCCAGACCACACGCTGCTTTTAACAGCTTTTTTTGTGCTTCAAACTTTATTTACTGCGTACGTTACCGCTAGTAATACTCACTGCAATTTACTTTCCTGACGTGTAAGCTTGCGTTTTTTTTTAAACTGTAACAATAGTGCCAAATGCTAATAGGTTTTTTTAAATAATATTAATCTTCTATATTTACTTATAATAAATCTGTAGAGACGTCAATTCTGTACATAAAATATATTTCCAAAATAATCAGGGGGTGATTAGGGATCGATACTGATGCCAAAAATGCAATTTGTAAAATTTTTGTCTGTCTGTCTGTATAACCGTTATAGAAACAAAAACTACTCGACGGATTTAAACGAAACTTGGTACAACTATTTTTCATACTCCTGAGCAGGTTATAGTATACTTTTCATCACGCTACAATCTGTGAAACCGCGGGGCACAGCTAGTTTTAAATAAAAAATTCGATTTCTACATACAACTTAACATAGGTACTCAAAGGTTTTCCGAAATAGTAACGTGCGCAAAGTTTGTATGGGACAATGTTATGTCTTAGTCCAATTAATTATGAAATCTACGCGGACGAAGTCGCGGGCATGAGCTAGTACTCGTATCGCCTAAGACGAGAATATCACTACATAGTATAAAACAAAGTCGCTTTCTCTGTCCCTATATCCCTATGTATGCTTAAATCTTTAAAACTACGGAACGGATTTTGATGCGGTTTTTTTTAATAGATAGAGTGATTGAAGGTTTATATGTATAAACGTTCACAGTTTTTCGGTAGTGTATAGTAGTAGTGTTTAGTACCCGTGCGAAGCCGGGGCGGGTCGCTAGTCATTTCTAAATTTAAGTAAATATGAATCAATTATACCGCCTCAAATGTTTATAGGTCACAGTATTTATCGGCATAAAGTTTCTTGCTAAAAATGTAATAAAATACCGCGACAGTAGTAAATTTCCAATTAGATAATAACATACTTTGTCAATCGAAGAATTTACACGCCCTGAACAAGTCGAGAGGTGAGATTAGCAATGAAAATGTCGCGATGTGTTCAGAAGCCAGAGCACAGGCGAGGCGGTGAGCGTGGGAAAATACTCATTCGAGAGTGTATTGCTGCAGTGTGGCCAGCCGCTCAGCGACCGTCACGCCGCTCTTAGCATTCTACGATATTAACAGAGCAGCGTTTTCTAAAACTTCTAAAAAATATTTGGCGAGAAACAAAACTTCGTAGAAAAATTATTATATGAATTAGGTATCCATTTTATAAGCAGTTTAAAAGGATTGGTATCAAAGCTTATAATAAAATTTCTCTTTGTACTTTTTGCTATATATTTGTTATATATTTATACCTTAACATATCTCTTTAATTTTTATTAGTGAAACTAGAGTAAAAAGTAAAATATACATTATTATATTTAATAGGCACAGGTATCTATACCTGTACGAGATACTTTTCCTCATCTTAATCTGTTGTCAAATAAGACCTAGGACTATTTTCCTATTAGAAATTGGACGTGGGTCCATGGATGGTAACCAGTCATTAATGGGGTTGTTATATCATTGATAGTCTGTGATGATGAGCAGACAAGCAGTTCATCTAAAAGTGTCAAAAGCAGTTGACATTTCGTGTACATACAGATAAAATTAAGTTTTTAATAACCCTATATTAATTACTAGCTGTGCCCTGCAGTTTTACCCGCATTAAGAATTGTAAAGTAATGCTTGATAGCCTATAGCCTTCCTCTATAAATGATAGTTCAGTACACTAACACATTACACTTACACTAAAAGAATTCTTAAAATCTGTCCAGTTATTTCGGAGCCTATGCAATATAAACAAATTCAAATTCAAAATTTTTATTCATCATAAGGTACACGTATACACTGGATGAACGTCAAATAACTCGGTACA
>DWAV01002005.1:0-12029 GCA_018231305.1 Noctuana lactifera | reverse complement strand
GCTGATAACATTCGAACGCAACTCGGTCTTGCTTTTCGATTCGGTTTGGTTCGGGAGTACCTTTTTGAAACCGAGTTTGAATCAAAACCAAAACGTTTTCGGGAGTAACTTGGGGGTTACTGATTTATAGGACGAAAATTAAAACAATTTACCTACATAATATGGGTAACTTAAGTGTGTCAGGCACCAACCCTTCTCAACCGAAACACAACTACTTGCTACAAAACTTGCTTCACGGCGGGTTATGAAGAGGTAAGCTCTACCACCTACAAAACTAAAACGAAAACTACCTTTCCACTTACGTAACTCATGGTGATTTTGCAGCTAGTAGGTAGGTAAATACTTAGTAACAGCTATTAGTTAGCTGTCTACTGAAACAAAATCACCATTATCGTTGCTACGTACTTAATACCATACTCAAGTCTATTTCGGTATCGTTAATCTTGCTCCAAATCCCATAATATAGTTTAAACATCTACTTTTTCCGTTATCTTGATCGGTGGAGCGGTGTTAGTTACATTGGTAAGGCAACGAGGTAATAGATGGATAAGTTGATGGCTATCACTTATCTGATCACAAGTCGGTTTGTCGACAACTTACAGCAGGGACTAGCTTATCTAATATCTCTGAAACTGCGTGTGTAGAACCATTGAGTTGTGAACCGCTGCTCGCTTTAATCGCTTTTAAACTGTTTCTAACAGCTCTTAATTATTTATGTCTTCGTAGAAACTTTTGATGTGTTGTTTCTGAAATGAACTGATCATTTGTAACCAAGTAACTAATTCACATCACATCACTAGACACTAGTTCATATTCGTTGACAATTAGTATTTATAATAAATTGTAATTACAATATTATAGTTATAATCTTGATTAAGTATAATTATAATAATAATTTATAATTATAGTAATGTCAATAATCATAATGTTTCTATTACCTACCTATAATATTAGTTGATAACTATGTAACACTGATGTATGCCAGTACCTACTAATCGTATCCTGTTATTTGAGCTAATAATGTAGATTAGTATTATGCCTAAAATATACATAAATAAGAGAAAATACAATAGTAAAATAACCGCTAAATTTCTTTACAAAAACATTTCTTAATTGGAAAATTACATGTCCTTTTTATATCTTCTTATATACCTGTTTACTTAACGACATATTTAAAAAGATATTGTATAAAAACCATAACACATGTAGCCACAATACCGGAGCAGATTATGCCCTGAACATTTTTCATTCCGTAAACAATATATGCACACATTGCACACAATTATTGCACGCATTTGCACAATGTCATAATCTCCTCACGCTACACTTGACACCAATATGGTGGACCAATTCACCCGAGATTACCGGCGATGTTTATCGGGTCCTCGCAAATATTTAGCCGGGAATATGTATCAAACATCTTGCGATTCTTGCGTGACAATGACGACATAATATTTGTATTGTGCCCGAGATTACAGATACAAAATCTTCGCTTTGTATAGCTTTATTATGTAATGCAAATATTTTTGTCAGAGTTTATTGTGCTCGCAAGGTGATTAATTTTGACTGCACTTTGTATCTAGGTAGATCTGCAAGATTAAACTTGGCAGAGAGTAACGTCTTTCTAAAATAATATACATTTGTAGGTCTGTACCTTATTTTTTTTTTATAACTATATAACTAGGTACCTATACTGTAGATTATAGGTGTGGGAAGTGTGATTGAAATTCCCTGATACTTTCATTCATTCGATTAGGAAAACTAGAGATACCTCTAATTGTTAAGAATTAAAAAAATAGAAAGACATTCTTTTAAACTGTGGTAAAACTTATAAAAACTGAGGAATCATAGCCACCTTTTAGTAAACGTATCTAAATTATAACATGAAGCGAATCCGTATTATTTCTTTTCAATGTGTACATAAACATTTATACTGTGTCCCGGAAAATAATGCCCAATAAAGCGGGGTTTGAATGCTGGGTCCAAATGGAACGGCCTTAAATCCTTCCTTATCGCATAGATACGATCTATGGCGGTGTAGAGTTACAATGAGACAGAAACTACCAAGAAAGAGAATTGTATGTAAACCTTAACAATCCCTGTTCCATTTGACCCTCAAATGTAAAATTCACGCCTGAATTAATTTCTTTGAGGCATCTCTGCAAAATTGAATTCTCAAAGTTTTTTTCCCGCAGATTAAAAAACTTCTGCCCAGACATTTTGATGTAGATGCAGTTTTAGACAGCTTTTTTTGACCATGAATTTGCAGTATTTGTTGGAGTAATCATTTGAATGTTATTTTAAAGACATATAGGAATGTATCGCGCGAATAGAATTACATAATTAGGTACCTACTTACAATATCTATAGCTATTAAAAAAAAACGAAACTACATAAAACATAACGATGATTAAAAAATAAAATTCAGTTCACGTCAATCACCAAATACAATGGAAAAAGCGATCAAGTGACTTATGATATTATAATATTATGAATTATTGTTTATATAAAATACCATAACCATATCCAGACGGTAACTTTTTAATTTTGTAAGACTAGTGTTAGGAGCCTATTCATCATAATCATTATCAAGTTATCACTGTCCCATTGTTAACGGGCCTCCGCTGCACTTGTCTCTAAGCTGACTGCTCTTTAATAGGAACTTATTATTTTATTATTAAATATGATCGAACAAGTCAAGACATAATAAAGAATTCCTGAGTTACATGCGCGCCCGCCCTCGGGCTGTCGCGCGGCTTCATTTACAAATATTTTGGAAATAATATTTCTCTAACTTGTCGGCATTTTATCTACCACTTCTTTCCGTTTAGTTGCATTCATTTTTTCTATTCGCTATGCTACGATATAAATGTACTCTATGGGTGAAATCAAATTAAGGCCAAAGACTTCTTTGCGTAGGTCCGATTTTCTGTGCTTGACTTGGATGTTATGTCGTTTTGAAATAAACAGTAATTGATTATCTACGAGCAAAATCTTCACGAAATACTAAAAATGGATGCGCGCAAAAAATGTGAACCCAGTTAAAGGATAGGGCTGCCGCATAAATCTAAATTTATTAGCAATTGATTATTGTTTATGACAGCTTATTGTGAGATTTTAATAAAATATTGAACAACCAAATTAAATTATGATGAGAAAACGAAGAAAAAAAGTTGTAAGCCGAGTAAGTATTTATTTTAAAGCCGAAAATTGGATTACAAAAAGTATAGGTATAATTATATAATCTATTCCAACCTATGTGCTTGCTTTTTTGTTTATTACCTTACAACTCTCAATTTACACCTTTTTTTTGCTACCTAATCAATAATAAAACCGAGTCTAGCTTAGAAATAATACTATCAATCGGAGCCCAGATTTTATCTTCATAAGGTAAATAAAACAAAGCATTGCGTCAACCCTGACGTTTATCTGCCATCTCGTGCCACGTAATTTGACACTTTTCGCTGACAAAGCCCACATTTACATCGACACAGGGTATACAAAAAATTCTGAGTCTATGACACAGACCTATGAACCGTCACGCAAAAACCTACCGTCATACAAAAAGCAATTAGCATTTTTTGTTCTGTTTCGTTCAGAATTAATATTTACAGGAATGTTAGGCGAAAAAACATTAACTTAGCACGTGTTAAGCCAACATGTGAACTATGAAGTATGTCTTATTTCTCATAATTAGGCTCCGTAGCTCTGAGAACGAAATCTTTTAAGTTAAGGGTGGTCTAATGTGGCGGAATTTCCGGTACGGTGGTGAAATATTTGGCCAATATGTTTTTGCAGAAGTATGTGGGTAAATAATAGCACGTTTTTATATAACGTTTAATTTACGTATCTTATGGTTATACAATTTTATTTTATCTTTACTGCTTGTTTTAACCGACTTCCAAAAAAAGGTGGCGGTTCTCAACTCGACTGTATTTTTTTTTATGCTTGTTACCTCATAACTTTCGACTGAGTGAACGAATTTTGATGATTCTTTTTTTATTTGAAAGCGAAATTTTTAATTTGGTACAGTTCTGACAACGGCATCCATGAGAAAACCATATGTCTCAATTTGCATTAAGTATGTGCGCAACAACTTTGAAGTCGGTTTTTTCGTAACATGAGTTATAATTATACTGTTTTGAGTTAAATTCACGTAGAAATATCTTCATAATTTATTCTTGTCGTGATGTATGAATCTCCGGTATCACATTATTGTATCATTTATCGCGAATCGGTGACACTCGCGATCTCATCGCACAAAACATGCAAGCATCATCAATCAGACATCGAACACTTGCGATCTTGCGAACGCTTTCAAACAAATCGAATAATAAAAACGGTATGTCCCAAGGCGATACCAGATCTGTATCTCATATAATCCGAACAGGAAACTCATTGTGGAAGACCAGATGCGAAATTCCTGAAACCGTTGTGGAGCTCATCGTAATTGTTATAGAGAATAGCGCACTTGAGGGCGTGGTCGGATTGTGCATTCCGATTTTATGGACGTTCGCGTTCTAATATTTCCTCTATACCGTTTGTTCTTTACAATCGGAACAAAATATTGTGAGATATGGACGTTGCTTTTTATTTTGCCGATATTTTGTGCAAAATGAGCTACGCTCGTAGATCGGTTTTCAGTTTTTTTTATATTTTAATAATGATTCGATGGTGAAAATTAAGTATACCTACCTAAGGTTGATTTAGAAAACAATCAAGTCAAGTAGTTTGGTTTCAATTCAATAGATGTTCCTGTTTTAAGCGTATCTACAATACATGACATGTCTACTAGGTGTGTAGGACCTGTACTAATAAACTGTACTTGAAAATGTGATCCATCTTGAGTGCCCGTTTCTCGTACTGAGGTTCGCACTCAAGATGTATCTCAATCTTAAGTTTAGTCTATTAATGGGAGTCTAGGCTATGCACCTACCTGCTAAGGTAATGAATTATTAAGTTGACCATAATTTGAAGTTTGACATCTGTTATAGTTCCGAAGATTGATTCAGTTAAAAAACCTTCTTTAGGTAATTATGTTTGCTTCACCAACTACATGGTATTTCATATTATTTTGATGTTCAGCTAAAAGGCGACGAAACACCTTTATATCGAATAAAAAATGTTTTGTAACATGATTCGATTTAAAAAAAGGGCGAAACGGAATTATTCGGGCGGCAAATTGGTATCGAAAAAGGATTTTCTACTGTTTTGAAAATAAGCCCGCGAAGCGGTACACTGAAAAGGATTAAATTCGGGAACTTCCATCTTTTGTGTGGATTGTTTTTACAGCTTAGAGAACTCTTTGTCGGTTTTGCGGAGTTACGGCAACTCGAGAAACAACATAAAGGAGGTCGGCATCATAACGTGGTCCTTTAACTCAAAGGCACCCATTTCACGGTTCTTGAATGGATGTACGGGTTCTTAGTATCCTTTGACGCAGAACCTACGTGGTTGTGAATAGGCCTGTTTCTGTTTCATGGTTCGGCCTTCAATAGTTAACAAGCACGCTTTAGGATTGTTGATTGTTAGTCGCGCTACTTTGCTTCCTGTAGATAACAAAGCGCAACTCTTTACAAAGATGGCTTGGCTGGTTAGACTGGCCGATGAAAGTGTTAATAAGTAATAGAAAACGAATTTGTTAAAATATTTAAACGATTATTATTGTTATTTGAAAAATTACGTTATGTAGGTACCATACTTAACAGGTCATTGCCCTATGCAGGTTATAGATATTCACACACAGAACACAGCATGCTTAGTCATTTGATGAATGGATATAATTGTCGTCCTTGAGCATTAATTATACGGTCGCCATGATTGCCAAACCATTATTGCCTTCAAGACATCTTTCAGTAAAACTCTCATGGCAAAGCTTCTGTGTATTTTTGAGTTTTTAACACATCAAGGTAATAAAATCGGCGAAGTTTTGGAGTTTTAGCTACCTGAGTTTCTTAATATTTATGCAACATCTTCGGGTGGTTCTTTGCAATTAGTATTAATAAAACATTCTGTCGACCGGTTCTCTTAGCGGAGGTACGAGAAAATTAGTGTAGAACTTACGATATTTATATACTTATTAAGCCAATTCTATTGCAGACTTAACTTACTCAACTTACATACATGTTAGACAACGAGTGCACTTAGTATGATTGTTTTATTAACAAGTTTTTAATTTTAAGATCAACTTTACAGGTCAGTAAAGTCCAGGTAGCGAAGAAGTCATAAAACTCAGTCGATTTAAATTTTTTGACATTTGTAATCCAAAATCACAATTTTTCATTGTGTCGAGACTTTTGTAGAATTGTATTTGTTAAACTCTCAGCGTGGAGAGGGCTTTGGTCATTGGAAAGGATGTAATATATTTAGATTAGGGCTATCAATCCTAGACCGTCACGAATTCAACTCGCAAGGTGTGTCATTTCTTTACTATGCACTATTAATCATAAATTGTATATATGTATTGTGTTTCTGAAAAAAGGGTCTCCTTTTAGCATTTTTTAGCATAACCCACTCGAAATAGCCGGAAGCGCATATGGCACAAATATTTAAAAGTGGTTTGCCTACGGTTTTTTTCGACTCCTTTTGTGTCTATCGTTCAAATTTATTTAATGGTTACTAAGTATAAAACTCAGACCCTTTTTCGTCCCTCAAAAAATATCATGGCCCCAGAGAGATTAGCGTCACCATTGTCAGCCATTTTTTCAACACGAAAAACCTTTTTTGTCATTTTCATGACAACGACATTAATAAATAACAAATAGCAATAAGGAGATTGAAAAATTGATTCTATTTTCATTTTTTATACCTATTAGCAATGCGGTAGTTTTTTTTGCTGTAGAATATTATTTTAGTTGCACAATATTCATGGTAGGTACAGATAGAATGTTTTCTTTTTTAATAAGTAAAAAGTACTAACATTTAACATTATATAGGTAGGTATGTTAACAGAATCTTTCTACGATACCTACTTAACAATGATTTTGGAGATTTTTTCTAATAACCTAAGAAGCGTTGGTGAAATAAATCCAGCCTAATCTATTGTATGTCCGAGCATTCAGTAAACCCTCATCCACACTCCGGACAATATTGTAGTTCAATTGTGATGAAATAAATTCTGCTGATTGATGATCCGCCACCAAACGTACGTTTACGTGAATTCTATGCCTTCCTCTAACACGTAACAATACAGCCCCAAATATGCCTTCCAAGTGTGTCCTATAAATAATACATTATACACCTCTTTGTCAAAGAACTCAATGCAAAGCTTTAAGGGTGGATGATCTCTTAAAATAACAAGTGTTTGCTTCAATGATTACCAACAATACGTATACCTTTAGCTGCCTTATAAAAGCCTCCTTACTTGTTAGGAGCGAAATGTGCATTATCCTGTTACTTTCATACGAAACAAGCTTCTATGTTTATTTCGGTACAGGTTATTTTCTTTTAAATCCGTGGAAAAATGCAAGTTTTCAAGAACATATGAAATTGAACTTTGCTGCAGAACATTAAGGTTCATTATCGAAAGTAATACAAGCCGTCGATTTTTGTCAAATTGGGCTTAGAATAAAATGTGCGTGAAACATCACGGCCAAGTTGGTTCACCATAACATAAAGAAACATTCTTCTCTATTGATACTTCGCTATTTAAATGGTTTTACACATTTATAATATGAGTTACGATAAATAGGGGCTATTGTGTGTGGAGTTTTTATTTTGTTCCGAGCTTATTGTACGATACTAATGCATTTAATTCAATTTCAATATTTGTTAGCTCGGTTTAAAGGATGCTTCAGACATTATGTAATTTATGTAGCTACTTATGGTAATTATTTTTGTAGACTTAAATAAATGAATTGTGAAGCGTTTAATGTCAGCTTAGTTTTATATCGAAGCTCAAACATAATATAAACCTACATGTCATATATCTTTCCTGAAGGAAAATAAGACGATATTCGGAATTTCATTTTACAATTTTAAACGTAAACATTATCAACATTTATAATTAAACCAATTAACGAAATTCAATTTACACATTGTTAGTTTCAGCTGCATATATTTGGTCACGCCCTTCAGAGATTAATAAGGTAGAGCTATTAGGGCCGTATCACCTGCTCATTTGGGAGATGAAGCATTCTCGTAGACAATTAATGGATGAGGGCAAAACGTTATCCGCCCTTCGTAGATCCCCGCCCAAAGTTAGTTTCGCGTTAATGGGATTTTGTAAAATATGTTTAACGTTATGTCTATTAATTAGTGCCTGTGTGTTCTAAGTACAGATAATGATTGTTGTTTCCTTTTATGTAATATGAGATAGGATCTTTCAATATTAATAGGCATTCCTTGTTACCTATTACTATTTATTACTACCTATTAATATTTATTGTACCTACCTGTAGGTACTTAATTTTTTAATTGCATTTATTTAAAAACATTAAGTATTTATTTAAAATAGTGAACTTGTGTTTTCATTTCAATATTTTATTATTGCTAGATATGGTGTGGTTTTTTTACAAAATTATAATTTTATAAATATGTATATCAACCTATAGAAATATTCTATTATTGCTAGATATACCTAGGTGCTTTACAAAATTATAATTTTATAAATGTAGGTACCTACCTATAGAATGTGCGTAGTTTCGAGTTATAGTAATAATTTAAATAAGAGTTTATTAGTACTATTTATATTATTATTGAGGATAGAAAAATTTCTACCTACCTATTTTAATCCAGCCGGCGTATACCTAGTATTTCGACAATGACACAACAGATTTTTGAACATCTACTACACTTTAACACTCGAAATGTCCGCCTATGTAATTAATACGTACAAATTGGCGGGGTTCTCAGAAGTTGAAAGAATGAACATTCCCGCCCTAAGTTTCGAACGTTCCGCCCTACCACGCTTGATGTGAATGTAGGCGTAAGGCTAAGGTAGATTGTTTGGTCAAGGCTTTTTTTAAAATATGTAGATATAATTAATAAAATTAATTGATCGGTAACCTATAAGTAATAGTGTAAAAAATGATTGCTTTTGTTTGCATTATTAGATTATTTAGTGACAGTTATTATATTAATAATAATATAATAATATTGTAAAGCTATATGCGACATGTAGTGTTTTTGATTAACACTAGTAAGATTATAATTCCTTTTATTAATCACGTCCCTATATACTTAAACTACTTATGCCTGTGCTCTGTCCTTCTTTACTGCCCTTGCCCTAATTCTTTCATTGGTACCTAAATCTTTATTAAAATAAAATATTCTTCTAAAATAAAATAAAACATCAAGGTGTTGTATATAATGTTATTTATTTATTTAACAATTCATGTACACGCAGAAAAAAAACAGAAACACGACACAGAAAGTTAAAAATGGTACATAGGTACTGCTTATCTCAAATAAAATGTCTTATAGCAGCCCTGTGACTGTGTTGTAACATGACTTGCTTGAAAACAAAAATTCTATATAATATCGTAGGCCAAAGAAGTGCTCCGCCCAATTACGCCTGACGCATCCGTAGGCGTTACAAGCAAATTGTTTGGTCAAGATCACTTTTCTTTGTTAACGATAGATTCTTTTAACGTCTGAGAATTCTTGACGCTTTTGAGGAGTTCCGAAAGTGTATTTGAAAGAAGTGTCGATGGTATCAAAGGAACTTACTTGGCTATTAAATTGTTCCCGAAAATCTGGCACATTCGTTATTTCGGTAGGTAAATCTAGGCTTTATTAAATCAAGTAGATATACTTATGTGACTATAACTTATGTAGGTATAGGTACATAAATAATAGAAAAAGAACAATCTTACAATGAAATAGCGATATCGTTATATATTTTCATTATCTAGTAGATATTTTAGAGACTTTAAGTTTTAGGAAATATGAAAAGGTAGATTAATTTACTCATTTGTATAAAAATATAAATGTATTGTAACTTAGCCCCAAGTTCAGTCTAATGTTTTAACATTTTAATTTGAACAAAGTAAGAAAATTGTCAAAATGTTTTAAGTAGGTATATGTAACTTTTTAAGATGTACAATGTGTATTAATTAACTAAAGCACCCCACTCGATATTGGATATACGATAACGTAATACAACGTTTTTAATAAGAACATCTTAAGACATAATGTCAATGGTTACTCGAAAATTGTGATTTCTCCTGATACCTATTATATTCTTAAGTGTTAAGTTAACGGCCTCCCCAGATTTATAGAATTATTAATGTTCTTCGGCAAGAAAGTAGTGGTATCATAGCTGTTACCAGTTCTCCGCCCAAGGTTTCGACTGCCCCGCCTTATCACGCCTGGTGCGTCGGAGAAGGTAGGCGGTATCACGTGTAATTTGTTTGGTCAGTAACACTTTTCTTTGTTAACTACATAAAAGACAGTTTCTTAGAATAGTTATAGAAATAATCGGATAATTGATGCTACCTTTGCTATAACTTAAATTGAAAAGACGGCACTAGAGATATTAGGACCTACCTACCAATCTACGCAAAATAATGTAGCCACACAATTATATTTTGATAACATAGTAAGTACACTATTGTTATGAAAAAATTTAATAAAATAAAATGAAATTAGTCCTAATAGCTGATTCTTCTCATACAAATTGCTCGACGATAGTTTTCCACCATAATATATAGGTAATAAATATATCCTTGTAATTTTCATGACTTCGTATTCAGAATCCCGGGGATTTTTGATGAATTAAAGAAAATAATGACTTCTCCTTTATGTTTTTCCTTTCGTTTCTTTTTTCTCGGATTTCTAATAAATCCTGAGTCAGCAGTTTCTGACGGCGCTAAGATCCCGGCACCCGTTACTTTTTGTTCTTCCAACAGTAAGTACGTCTTATTTTTTTGACAAGAGACTTGACCAAACAAGCACCGTTAGGCATAACAACGGAATGATTGACACAAATGCGTTAAGGACATCTTGCTTGTTTGCTTTGAGTACGGCACTCAATTTTCTCATATTGGTTTGTCAAGTTTGTACTAAACAATGGTCGCTCAGTATCCTTATCTCTAGCCATCTCTGGCATGAAAGGCAGAGATGTTATCGGGGTCGATCTTAAGACCGTGGGGCCTTTAATCCCATACGGGCCTGAACAATGGTATAAACGCGACACGTGGACGGCTATTCACACGAGGCAAATTATTGAGAGGAATAGTAACTTTGTTGTACATACAAAGTTTTGTACTACCTAAAAAAAATTACTCATTTTTTTAATATAAAATACCTGTAATGACCTATATGGTAATAAAAACTATTTATTAATGTTTTTGTATACAAAAAACATTAAGTAGGTATCTACCTATACATATCGAAATGTAAGGTCAAGAGCGGCTCGTAATGCTACCAAAACATCAAATAACTTTTGCAGATATTTTATTCCATAATTATACCTGAACCTACCTACTTTACAATGCAATAAAAAATATTTTTAAATGAAAAAGTTCTCTCTTATTGGGACACCCATTAAAATTAACTTCTAAGAATATTAAGTCAATTATTAACAATACATTTCTGATTTTTTTTTGATAAGGTGAATGATTTTTCAAGTAACTAACCTATATCGTAATATGTAAGTGGCTATTAGTGTTTCAACACGATAAGTGTCTGCATAATATTTCCGCTGACCTTTAAGTTGTGTATTTCTTTAAGTGCCTAGTTGCAAATCCGTCGTCACTTAATATTTCCGTTCTGAATATAAGAGATGAGGTACTTATGAATTTTAACTTAGTCCAACAAAACAGTATCAAAACATATACCTACTTAATACATAAGCATTTATAAATTAATAAAAAACGCGTATAAAAAATAGATAGGTAAGCTATAATAATAAAATATAAACAAACATAAGTGAGAACAGCAGGCAGATATTTTAGATTATTTTCATAAGAACTCATTTTAAGCCTTATTTTTCTTAAAATTTTTGTGACACTATTCTTAGCCGTTCTTACGTTATCTGTAGTCAATACTCAATAAAGCTTATCTCACAAATGCAATAAAAGAACATT
>DWAV01002004.1:0-12030 GCA_018231305.1 Noctuana lactifera | reverse complement strand
GACAAAATATATACAAGGCCAAAACTGCTGTTAACATGGCGAAGAAGATAGTGGGAAAATTCAAATCGCTGCATTTCAGCCAATATGTATAGATATCGTATGTAATATATGTTATCAACATACTTTGACAATAAATACAGATTTTCACAGAATTGCCTGTAAATATCACCTATATCATGCGGATCCTCTTGGGCGGTCGCCAGCAAGCCCGGCTCAATCCGATTACGACAGATGTGCCCACGAAGATTATAACAACAAACAAATATCAGTTCTTTATGTTTTATAAACCCTACCCTCTTTTAGTTATGATTTTAAAGGAGTGCCGAGAGTTTTTTTCCGCCGGCTTTTTTCTCCCGGCCTAACGCTTAACAGGTGTAACGCGTGATAGCCTTCTCGATAAACGGACTTTCTTACACTAAAAGAATTTTTCAAATCGATAAAGCAGTTCCTGAGATCAGCGCGATCAAACGAAACAAACTCTTCAGCTTTATATTATTAGCAAAGAAGACACACGAACTATCAATGATCCTATCATAATAGATGTTACAATCAGGTGTTAGAATCGTAACTAGCAGAATTTTAAAAGTGTATCAATAACAATACTAAATTATAACCACTGAGCTGCGTACTCGTAGCAATCAAATTGTTTGCTCTCGACAAGCACTGCTCTGAACTCATCAATTAGAAATGTCCAACAACAATAAAACACTGTTGGAATTTAAACATTTAGCGGAACTTAATCGTATTTCGGCTGAATTAAACGCAGAATTGTAGCCATACGCAGGCTCACGTAAGCACCAGCGAGCTCCACAATAATGAGCGCAAATGAATATTAATTTACTGATGTGATGCGCAATTGAAGTTTTTAACAGTTTAACCATTCCCAGCTTATTGCGAAATTACTGTAAATACAAAGGCGCTGCCAATTATGTAGCAGTGGTGGTGGTTAAATGCTTTTTATGTAAGTGTTGAATGATTCATCGTTGCGAAGGATAGGGTTTCATACGTTTATTAGGCTTTTAATTCAATGAATGAATGAATAAAGCGTTGTAAACACATAAATACAACAATTTTCAAACTAATTGTGTCTTACGTTACAGCATAAAAATATTGAAAAGGTCTTGCAACTATCTGCTTAAGTTTTTATTATTGTTAAAAACAAAATGCTCCTCTTTCCAAAATTTAATTAAATTTAATGTTTTCTGTATAAGCGCCCTAAGTCTAGACTTAATTGTATAATATTTAAATCTAATAGGATAGAAGGGCAATATAAATAAGGTGGTAGATGTCTTGAGCTCAAATCTACAACATAATAAGGCCTATGCAATAGCAACTCTGAAATCCAGGTGATACAAAACTATAAAGAAACTATAGAAATTTACCAAATACATTTTGTTATTCGGCAAAAGATCTATTTCAATTTAAATTCAAAATAGATCTAATAGTAGCTAGTCTACAAAACGTAAGCTCAAATGTAAAAACACAAAGAATAAAACATGAAGTAGGTAATAAAAAGAAATTTAGTACACCTTAAAGTAACTACGATAAAATGCTGTTAGTTTTACGACGTAAAAGATAAAGTCAAAGTTCAGGTATAGGGACAAGGAGGGCTAAATCACCAATCTTAGATTTTTATAGTAGTAGGTAGGACCGTGAAGCAAGTCTTGTAGTAAGTAAGTACTTGTGTTTCGGTTGGTGAGGGTTGCTGTTGGACACATTATATTTGTGACCTACAATAGGTATCTAAATATCAATTATAGATATAGAATATAGATATAATAGAATAGAATACAGATAGAATATAGATTCTCAGAGAAAAGCTCGGTTTACCAGGTACTATAGTAATAAAAGCAGGAAAGGCCAAGGTTAAAAACAGCAATTTGCGATTCTCTTTAATCTGTTTGAAGATAGCGCCTATCTTTCACTAAAAAAGCTCCAAGTTCCAGACAGGAGAGACTTGAGAAGTTTTAATCATCGATAAACTTTGACCGAATAGACTTACATTAAATATTGCAGTAATGAAAGTGATAGGAACTCTGATATTCTACCGATTTTACATTCATTAACAGTTGAAAAATTCGTCTAGTTAAATATTATATTTATAACAAAATGTAAATATAAGTTTTATGTACTAAGGGCGTATCCTAACAATATATATTTACTATAATATACTGGTTGTTTAGTAACAAGTTTAAGGTAATAAATGGCACCAAATGAATCAATCTACACAAATATCTTTATACGAGCTCGATGTCCGTTATTATAATAATTTTCTGTTGTGCCACTTTGGAGCTTATAACTTTACATGAATGAATATTAATTAAAAATAGTGAAACTGTAAAATCAAAGTACTTGCTCATACAAACAAAAGATCGTTAATTTTTAAGTAACAATGACAGTTCCGAAACTCATTGCAGGTTGATATAATATAATCGAATGCCAAGAATCGTAATCATAATATTTCGTCCCAAATAATGGAGGATCGCAAATATCAACTTAAATAAATAGATACCAATTGCCACAAAAAGATAGTAAACCGTTGTAGGTACGAATACAATACAAATAATATCTACGGAAGCACCTAATAACCTTCTCTATATTTCATTGCACGTTATTGTGATAAACTGCCGACTACCCGGCACTACGCGGTACGCAGCGCTCTTTAGACGGGATTACTGTTACGGTCCCCCGGGGAACTCACTATGGAATATATTAATTTTCTTACTAAAACCCGGGCATTTACAATATAACCTACCAACGGATAAAGGTATTTTTGTGATTGTACCGGAGTTAAGTTTACAAGTTGACGTGTTTCATTTTTGGCTACTCATTGGTACATGAGTACGAGATTGGTATTGGTACGAGTCGATATCTTTTTATTTTTCTCTTACTGAATGTTCAATTGACGTATGACGTATGACGTATGACGTATGACGTATTCCGTATGACGGTCAAAGTCAAAGTCAAAATTTTTTATTCATTACACTTTTGACTAGGGTAGGCCGGAAGAAAAAAGCCAGCAGAAAAAAACTCTCGGCACTATTTCCAGCTCTGGACGTTGATTCCATTAAAATTAGGGTAGCTTAAGGCATACATGAGGCATACATTTAACCTATTCCTCAGGTGGAAAACGGAAATTTTTTACGTCTCTGGTAGTTATACTAGAAAATACCAAGCATAAATGTAATGTTAGTCCTTACTTATAAATGTCTGGTAAACCTTCACATCCGCCACTGATTACTCGTTTTACGACCAAGTTATGTTGGTGGCCACTACTATAACTTATGGCAACCTTCTTATGTATACAAGACGTTCACGGGGAATAATTAAAGGTTTTGCATTTAACAACACGAAGTTATTACGTACTAAAGAAAATTATTGTTTGGCGTTAAAACAATATGGTTTAGCTCCCATCCAAAGTCTGACTTGAGCTTAAAAGTCGGTAACAAAAGTTTTTCAGTTTCAATTAATGTTTTTATTTTATAATCTCGTAATTTTTAAGTTACTATTTACAAAGTCAGTGTTAAAGAGTGGAAGGTAATAAGCAGTACCTAAATAATAAGCATAATTGCTTACTTGAGCTTTATGTAAAAAAAAAATCGCCATGTAATTACCTACTACCTATTCTAATGACACATTTTATATAGATATTTTGTTATGTATAACGTTTTCAAACATAATCATATGCGCTTAGTCACGAGGCTGTTAGGTAATTGTAGATAATAATTTACGTAAATAAATAAATGCAATCTACATGCATAACGTAACATTGATAAAGGTGAGTGCCTCCTATAAAGTTACCAGTCATTAGTCAACTAGAAGCAATCCATCGGGCACCACCGAAACTGTTTGAATATTTCATAGGCAGATAGAGCTCAGTAGTCAGGCGAGCAGATGTCCCGTGCGTTAACCAATTATTGGCCATGCCAACTATTGCCAATTGCACGTCATAAATTGTGGATCCATTTGTTAGAACAAGCGTTTGTATGTTGATATTGTTTTACTCTGTGGCTTCCACTCTATGTTTTTACCGACTTAAAAAAGGAGGAGGTTCTATATTCGTTCATAGGTACGTATTTTTTATTGCTTTTTTTATTCACAGATAATAATATCTTAGTCGTTGGTTAACCGAATTTGAATCCCATAGAAAAATAATGACTTAAGTGTGAAATTTAAATATTAAGATTTAATATATCTCCCTACTATACAATGGTGAGCACACTAAGCTCTATTAATCAAATAAAGTTTCTAGTGTTTTATATTAAAAACAGTTTAGATACCCAGTTTGAAGATACAAAACTTTCGGTCAATTGTTTAATAGTAGCCTGAAATACAATTAAAACACAGTAAAATTCTAGGCACGTGACATAAACATTACATAACATGATCAATGAAGTAAACAGCAATATAGTAGTTTGCCGATTTATTGGCACAAAACATTATCGGAGCAATTGTGCGGCGGGTCCGTAAACACGCAACGGTAGTCCGTAACACAAACAACACACTATAGGTTGTAGTTAATGTGGTATACCTGACTGCTTTCTTTTAAATAATGGTTTCATTCATTTAATTTTACCAAAAAATTTACTGCTTAATAAGACCATCATTACGCTACACACGCTTCGCACTCACAGCCCCAAACTAGGATTCCCTGTGTCGTGGGTGCCACGGACACACACAAAGACAAATACACAAACACCCAGACCGGTAACAGATACCTAAATTCATCATTTAAATTTCTGCCCCCCCCGGGGATCGAACCCGGGACCCGTCGAATGGTGGACTGGCGTGGTAACCACTACACCATACGGGTCGTCAACGTGTTTTCATTCACGGGTTTTCATTGTGGTGGGATGAGGTCAATTCCACATGCTTTTAAGCCTTTTTATTGGCTGTTGCTGGGCACGAAGGGGGAAGCGTGGAGCCTACTCCAGCATGCTGCTCCAATACAGGTTGATGGAGATAAGGGTTAATGTCGTAAGTGGGATAATAAACAAGATTGAAAGGCTCTATTAGAAATGACGACCTATTTTGGAACGGTGCAAAGGATATAAACTGGTACGAAAAGGTAAGTTTGCTAAAACCGCCGAGAAAATACTATTCGTTGAGCACAGTTTTAATATTGGACCCCTTGTAGCGTTGAAGCTTTAAATAAAATTGCAGTTACGTGCGTCATTGTGTTCGACAGAAATGCTTTTCAAAACCATGACCGGTCACGTAAGTTGAATAGGCACCTGGCATGGTTCAAATCGATAGATTTTGGGAGCAAAACCTTTTACTGACAGTCTCTTGCAACTTACATTATTATCACTTATAACACACTAATTATATTTCTATTCTCACTTTGATAATTTAGTTTAATATCAGCAATAAAGGTTTCTCGAATGTCATGATATATGTCATGATAACCTGACCTGAGGAAATAGTTTTCCATCTCTGTGAGTAAATGCCAGCAAAAATCGTTCTTCCGTTGATATTCGTTGGAATACCTAAGTGAAGCATTCGTAGCGAAACTTGCTAAATCTTTCATAAGCCTTAATAAACTTCTATAATACTTTTCATGCGCTTAGGATTAAAGAACCGAAAGACCAAAGCATCGTATGTACTCGTGCCATCCCGATAAAGACACAGCTTAGTACGTCGAAGCTTCCAATCAGCACACTTGATCACACTAGATCGCATATGTTCCATTCCGCTTTCAATCGCAAACAGTTCCGTCTCCCTGTCTGCAATTTATATGTAGATTTACAGCATTTAAATTGTTCCCTTATTGCATTCACCATTTTTCCGCGCTGTTTCTTCTCACTGAGCCATACTAAGTGCTCATTATGTGCCGTTTAATTTACTCTTATAGTTAATTGCGAACGGTTTGATTGTGGATTGCAACTGTTGATGCTATTTTTAACCGATTTCGAGAAAGGTGCTTATTAATAGATACGTATGTATGTACTATTAATGTAACTGCAAGATATTCAAACATGATAATCTATTATCCCTCATCCATCCTAATCAAAGTTATCTAAACTAATATAGAAAATTTCATAGGTTTATGTTTGTCCGCTTATTTTTTCGTATTTTAACATTACATTTACCTACAAACTTTAACTCGAAAAATGCACTAAGCAATGTCGGTTAGTGTAGGTATTTTTCATGCTTTTATTTTAAGAAAGGTACGAAAAATTCGCCGTCAAGCCAGTTGTCTGCCAAGCCCTGCAATGTTTTCCTATAAACAAGTGACCGTGAAGAAGAGGCCGAACTGCCAAAAAATGAAAACAGAATTTTCCTTACCTTATTATCAGGAGATTAAGAAAAACCATGGAAACAAAGTCAATTAACAACTAATTACTTACTTCATTTATGTCCGTATAAAGAAAGAATACAGATTAACGGAATAATGGGAATTGTGAGAGTATAGAAGACAGGACGCGTCTGGTCTTCATCTTTTTATTAGATTTCCTTTTACTTATCCTTTTAAATTTTAAATGTTTAATTATAGAACACTTGTTTTAACACACAATTTAACGACCCCCGTGGAATACAGTATTTATTGATTTCTGTCCGACATTAACTTAAAATCAGAAAATCTGATAGGTAGGTATACCTTTTGTGGTATTATTATGTTACTATTTAACCTTTGCTGTCGTGAATAATCCTTTTTCGATTGCTATTAAAAAAATTTAAACGATATGTAGGTATTTCAAGAACTGAAGCAGTTCATAAATAAGGTATATAGTGTAGTACTATAGAGTATAGAATTACTTACTAGTATTCACATACTTACTGGATACCTACCTATTAAACACGGAGAGCTAAGATGACTGTTTTGGTGACCAACCCGATTCTAATACCTACTTCAATAGTTTATTATACAACGGCCACGGGACAACTGATTACATATATTTCAGCCGCGAATTTATTAAAAAAACATCCAAAAATATTATCTTTTTTAAATTGTCGCTGAATAAAAATGCGTCATTCCCGCAAGAGTGCGTCAACGTTTTGTTTACGCGATTTGATTTCCCGCGGGCTTGTGGCTTAGATTTTAATGTTCTTTTACAAAGCAAATATCAGCAGTACAAATAGAAGATTTTTAATGACTACAAAATACATGCAGCAAACAGCAAAAAAGAAACGATTACTAGATAATATTTATATTATAAAACTGCAATTTGTTCTATTAAAACAACACGTCATTATCGTCATTAACGATTACTTTTATAAATCTATAATTTATGTTTATATACAAACTGCAAAATCCGTTTCAACTTACATTTCGTAGCTACTGTAAATACATTTTCCGTGGTCCAGCAGCTCGTTTCAGTGTTTCGCACAAAATACCGGAATTCAACTGTAAATTCCGGAAGTCCAGCGCGTTTCCTTACAGTATTCCGGAACATGTTCGCTGAATAAAATGCAAATACAATATTTGAACTCACGTTTAATTAGTTCGTTAGCTTGTTAAACTTGAATGTAAATTCTACAGTTTATTTTACTCTGAATTAATTTTTGGAAACCTCTACTTTCATACTTTATGGATGCAGTTAATATTATTATTTTTACTCAAAAAAAAAAATTAACTCCACTATAATTTAATATGTAAATAAAAATGTAAAAAAACTTGTATACAAGAAAATTCATATTTTATAATAATTTTACGTAAAAATATGCATATTTTTTAAAACTTCAGTAGTTCAGCACTGAATACGTTACTGTATTTATTCCCCACACTGTCTGGAGAACAAAGTGAGGAAATTAGATATCATCCCCGTATCCGTGTACATATCTGTATTCTCGGCAAAGTTTACCCGCGGGAGATTTGCGCTTGTTTGACTTTCAGCAGTTTCCGTTTCTTGCATCTCTTTGTTAATCTTTATAATCTGAATTAATATTGCTATTAAGAATACTATTTAGATATAATATAGGGTCCAAACCAGAAGATTACGGCCAAGAGCTGTGATAGTCTAGTGGATCAATTTCGGCCTACAGTTCTAATGCGTCCGGGTTCGATCCTCGATGCAGCTTAAGTCTTCAAATTATGTGCGTTTTATAGATTAATTATCACTCGCTTTTCCGTAAAGTTAATCATTACGAAAAAACCATGCCTCAGACATGGCCTGTTCTATATTTAAAAGGTTATTTATTTAATAATATAGAATACACTTTTGTTATTTAATAAACCCACACCCATTTATAAATGTCAATCCGCATTGTAGCAGAGTAGAGGAGTAAGCCTTAGGCCTTCTCCGGTTGTGAAGAGAGACCTGTGCGCAGCAGTGAGACATAAAGTTAAAAGGGAATTATGGTTGACGATCACTAGTAGACATTATTTAATTACACAGCGGGATCGGGACCGCGTGTCGAAACCCGAGCCAATAAAATTCACACACGTATTTCCCAGCTTACTCTTAAATCGTTCAGACGTGGTCAGTTCCCCAGGCGAATATTAGATCTAGAGAGGAGTGAGTGTTACTTCTATACTTTATGAACACGGGTACCAGAGAGATCTGTGTCTGTGGTTCATTTAATACTAGGATCAACTTTGTTATAATACGTTAATAGCCTTTTTAGAGTTTAGCAATAACTTATTTTGAAATTTGCTGCCAAATGGCCGATGAGATTTATCTTGAGGTCCCCTAGGCTGACAAGGATGCTAAACACCCGGAGCCGATAAAGTTATTTTAACGCTTTACACTCATACGCAACACTAGGATTTGATTTAGGACTGTATTGTGTGTCTCTAAAACACCGACAATGCTAAGTGGTAACATATTTCAGATAACTTTAATAAATTTAAGAAGTTGCTCACTAACCGCGTCGTTCGAGTCTCATCAATCATTATTTTCGGCTGAATCACTGTATTAATCGAAGATCGTGTTGACGACCTCATACCCTCTTTATATTTACACCACATATCCCCTAGGTATGCTGAAATTGAAGTTTTAATTAAAACACATCAATTTTACCGTCGAGAGATTTCAACTCGTATCTTACACGCATCGTTAAATTATATTAGCTACTTGTCATATCGAAAACGAACAAGATTAAGCTAGTTTGGTCACGAAAATTTCGTGTTATTATAAACAATTAATTTTAAGTGTCAACATTGATCTCTACATCTCCTGGTTCGCCTCAGTAATTTTTTAGTAGCGGCGTGAGCTACAAGTAAAGTGAAGAAAAAATAAAATTGTGTTACATACTATCAATGCGCAAACTTTTTCTTTCGCTTGCCAAATATTTACTAACAAAATTACGGTAGGGCCCGGTTTTTAAATTTTTAGCTGTACAAAAAAGTTCAATTCTCAGAAAGCCAAATTCACATAAGAATATCCAAGTCTCAGAAAGTCAAATTCAATAATATCCAATTCGTTCATAAGATGCCAAATTAGCATAACGACCAATTCTCGGAATGCCCAATTTACTATGCACGTCACTTCACAACCCACTGAAATATGCGCATTTCAATTTAATGATTTTAAAATTACAACGCTCAACTATGTTACCACACGGTATTCCCGTAGGTCAAAACAGAGAACAGTAGTCACAAAAACAACGGATTTGCATTACAAAAACGCCGCCGCTCTTTCTAATGAACGGTAATTGCTTAAATCCACAAGAATGAGAGGAACACGGAGCACGCACCAACTTACAAAATGTAATTAGCGTAGTTGCATACTTACTGCTTCTAGAAAATTCTGTTCTATTCTAATACTCCATTTACATATTCGCGTGAGCTAAAGCGAGACCACGCGAGACAGCTCGAGAAAGAATAATATGTAAACGGGTAGGTTACGTTGTCTCACCTCACAGTTCGTGTGGGTCATTCTTTAAGAGACCCAAATTTTATGCCCCTTGGGGCTGTGCGCGTTAGTAGACCGAGCATCAGCCATGAGACACGAGGCAATTTGTGAGGCGAGCATGTAACCCGGCATTGAATTTTGGTGCAGATTAGCTAAGTTAGAAGAACAAAAATATAGCCTACCATTCTAAGCAAATCATAAGTCTTTATTTTTATCATAGAAATATTCCGAAAGGTTTTCTATGTGCTTATATGCTATAGTTACGGTATATACTTGTAAGTATGTTACGTTCGGGTGCAGACGGATCCAAATAAAATTTTATAAATGCGAACTAGAAAATAAAATACTAACCCGACGTCAGGTTAATGATTCAAATTTATTACATACCAAGCATTTCTACCTCTCAGAAACGCAATTTTACCTATCGTAGTTATTGTATCTAAGTATTGTATGTACGGTACACAGGCTTACCTACACTTTATTAAAAAATTCTGCCTAGTTTAAATTCAAAACCCCAACAGCCTCCGTGTACAAACTTTTACGAATCGAAAAAGCTGTTTGACTCGATAGAGATCGAATATTTATTCAACCATTTGCATCCTGACCATTGACTTAGGGTGTACCTTTACTGCAGTACCAATCGGTAACCAGCAACCGTATAGCAAATACTTTTTACTGTTCTACTAGTCGTCTGTTCTATTCTGTATCGTGCTGGTGCGCTTTTTGGAAAAATAAATAGAATCCAAACCACATTCTATGCCGACAGCAAAGCTCACAAAAATTCAAGCGTAAAAATCGTATCCAAAAAAAATTGAACACCTATTTTATAACATACGAGTACACGCTACAGCACATTCTTGGGTACGACTAAAAACTACTAACTAGAAAAATATCGTTGGAGAAATTACAATCATTCCACTTCATAAAAGTATTCATAATGGACTACGACAAGGCGATATGATACACAGTGAAGCTATTAATTAAGCGTGTTAAAAATAAAGATGTCTAGAGGCATCTAGTAACTCTTTTGGATTATGTTCTTTTTAAAGAACTATCTACAGATAACGAAAGATAAGAGAGATGTAGAGCGATGGATAAAATAATAAAAATTCTACAATTCAGATCATCAGGTCATCAGGGTTCAAAGACGTAAAAAAAGCAGGCGGCAGCAGGCTCATGAAGATGGGTGAACGGTTATTTATTAGACAGCAGCAATATCATTCAAATTTACAGCAGCCAACAGAGTACAGACAGAACCAACCCGCTTCCATAAATCATCTGAATAATTCGCCAATTACAAACGGCACGATTCGACTATTACTCATTCACGGATTTAGTAATTAACAATAACAAATGATAGTGTTTGTCACAGAGAGGTGCAGACAGTTTCTATTGTGCTTTGAGTTGAGAATTGGTGGGTGCGGCTAGGATATTGGTCGTTTCGCCGGTCGTAGATATTGATGCTAACAGGGTTGCCTTGACAGATTGCAACCTCGTAATGCGAGAGCTATTGAGTAGTTCCGAATAAATCGCTAAACATGCCGTAATTTTGATGACCCGTGAAAACAATTTCTTCTCACTTATTCGTACTTATTAATTTAAAAATTCGAAAATCACTATGTGTGTTTCTATTTCAGTACACATTATGTCTAAAAGATAGGTAATTTTGTTTTACACAAATGTTATTTTCACTAAGTTGTGTAAGTTACTAAGTAGTAATTTGGTTTAATAACTTGGCCGGAGCGGTGTTAGCTGAGCGAATTCCGCAACCGTCAGCGACCATTATACCCAGACCTTCTTAATGTATTCATTTGAGGAATTTTTCATAAAGATGTTGGTTCCTGTTATGTTGGAAAACTGCATGCGAGGTAAATTCGACTTCACAGGCTTGACTGTATTAAATATTTAGTTACCGCATGCCACCCAAAAACTAATTTAAATTCATTATTTTCTTTAAAGCGGGCGTATGTTGCGAGCAGCGTTCCTCTGACGAAAATTTTTATAATTCATCAGATTAAAGTTAAAAGAAGATCATGTGTTTAGTTTACATATATTAATTTAAATATCTCTACGCATTTTATAAATACTGGCAGTATTCATTAATTAAACTATTTTAACAGTTTTTACAATAAATTTTTTAATTTGTAATTTATAAATTACTAGCTGACCCGGCAAACTTCGTACCGCCTAAAAATTAATAAAAAGCAAAATCGAAATACATTTATTTTATTTG
>DWAV01002003.1:0-12030 GCA_018231305.1 Noctuana lactifera | reverse complement strand
AGTATGCTCCAGGCCTTCCCCGGTTGTGGGGAGAGACCCGTGCCCAGCAGTGGGACATAAAAAAAGGGTTGAAGGCATGTACTGTTTTTAGTTTAAAAAATAAAAAAAAAGTTTTTAAAATTAATAAGTACTAATCTAATAATTAACGGTGCCTAGCCCTTGTACGGGTATGTGAACGTAAACAGGAAATAATATTTCTTTCAAAAAGTAAAATGATTACATTACAAAGTTTTCTAGAGGAATATTGAGATATAAAATTGTTACGAAACATATCAGCTGCGAGTTTTTGTGGCATGTTTTAATTAAAACGAAATGAAATCTAGCTAAGACAGTTTATGCTGGTTGCAGTTATAGAAATCGTGATAAACGTTTTCAGCAATAATTTAATTTAGAGCATTCGTAAAATACAAAATGTTTTTGGTATATTCTCGAGCGTCGAATTCCACGTAACTCTAAAAGCTCGATGTGAATGCAATGGTTAGTTGCAGGTATTTTGCAGTGTAAAGAGTGTAATGTTATTTGGTTTAGTTAGTTAGTTTCATCCAGAAGCCTTTAGCCTGATGCATGATTGAGTAACCAACAATTGCAGCACTGGCATGTGGGGCATGAGTTTTATCTTAAGTATGCGAGCTCGGCCAATAGGATTTAATACAAATAATTATTTGTATTTGTAGTGCGACCTACCGCAAACCATACTTGCAAACACACATGGTAAATGTATGGGGAACCTACTCATGTGGACTTAGATGATCGGCTCTAAAGTGCCTCTGGCCGCGCGGTGACTATATCCGCCGCGGTATATAAATTAGTACTTTGTTAAGCACCTCGTTTTGGCTCAGTAATTATGTTCATTTAATGTTTATGTTATCGTATCCATATTATGAATTAAAGAGTTTAAATAAATAAAATAAACATTTATCATCCCCTAGCACTGGGAGTCTGGGACGCTTCGCATTGTACAGTTGTCGCGCGAGCGCGTAAACAATCACAGTATTATTTAAAATGCCCATCCGTTAAGAATACATGTGTCACATCCCTTGGGAACCTGGCATTGGAAATCTTGAAGCTTACGTATTCAGTATTACGAGTATGAATGCAGATTAAGATTTTAAAAGAAAAAAATCGGATTCGTTTGACACAAACGCATGTATTTGTACTTTTATTTGTTTTATTTTTGTTATTTTAATTAACTGTGCTATTTATACATTTATTTATATTTCAATTGTATATAATAAGTATTGTAAAAGATTTGCATAAATATTTCATTCTTCTAATTGTTTCTTCTTAAATTCTTTCAATAATTTTATTTTTGTAATTTTGTTTTGTGAGAGTGAAATCCATTTTGACTGCTACACTTACATTGACCGAAGCAACATCTAATACACACAACCTTTTGGATATAAATAAATTCTCTAAGCACACAACAGTGGGCCTAGCCATGTTTCAATACTCATTGACAGTTTTAACATTATTCTACCAATTGTTTTGAATGTCAACCCCATACATATTCTATCAATCCATTAGCCGTTTTAATACAATTGAAAAGTATCTTGGCTAGGCCCTCAGGTGTGTTATCCCGCACGGGAGTAACGCGCGAGAAAAGGTCGGTTCGCTGCGCATGTGCCGCGGCTACACGCTTAGCTAGACGTGTTAAAATAAGAGTTACGAGCGTATGGACGCACACATTGCAGAATCGCGCTACGCTATAGTATTTTGGTGGTTTGATACTTGATACGATAACGAGCGAAAACAAAACAACTTTTAAACATAGGAAAGGAACTTGTGCTTTGTCTATACAAAGTAAGAGCTGACCCCATGGTCAGCTCTTACTTTTTTTATATTAACATTTTTTTTTACTACCTACCTATAGCTGTTTTATTTACAATGTTACAGACCAAATCGTAAGGTTAAAAAAGATATCCTCTCAATTTCTTTATTGCAGTAAAAAATTAACGACCACGTTCGTTCTTTAATAATTACATATTTTGATAAAACAATTAAAATTTTATTAACATTCACATTTTTGTCTGCCTGATTAAACAAAATTGAATAATGAACACAGAGAAGTTATTATTAATTTCATTTCTGCGGTTATGTTCGAAAGCTTTGTTAATTAAATAGCAATCATGAAGCGTTAAAATGTTGGTTATTATTATATTCAATTGCAGAAGTATTCGGTTGGGCATGACTTTTTATATTCACTGGAATTTCATTTATTAGAGCTTCCAAACACATAATATATAAAATATCATAATGGTTGCAAAATTTATTTTGCTTTCACTCAAAGTATGAGTAACATTAACGAAGCGACTTGCAAAATATTTCACTTCCTAAAGTTTGTTCGAAAATTTTATTAATTCACATCATATCGCCTTCAACATGTTTAGAACTTAAAAACTAATTATAAAGTCTCATGCTCGAAAGAAAATGTTTAATGAACGGTAAAAGTTATTCGTAGGGCAATGATGCATTTTGAGATGCATTTTTTTTTATTAGCTTTGCTTTCTTTATGGGTAGTTACTTTTAGGTAGTTACGCCGGTACTACCGGGATTCCCTATTATCTCTGTTCTTTTGGGGCATAAGTAAAAAAAATCCTTTTGATGCTGAAACAAAATAAACGTCTTTTTTCTTATTTGTTTTTTTGATGGTTGGGGTGTGTTAGGAAGGCTTTCCTTTAAACTGTAAAATATTCTGTAAATAGAAATTTACTTTGCTCTAAAATCCAGCGCTCAAGATGCATTTGGTAATTTGATTATGCAACTTAAGTAGGTCTTCGCTGGCCTGGAGCGTACAGAGGCGGTGCCGTCACACGTTTAGCTTCCTTTACAAGATAATGCAAATTCATAGAGATGATAGTTCCGAAAGGAAATTGGGAATGATAAGCGGGGGTTCTGTGGCTCTGAAAGGAATTTGCCTTTGTGCAGTTCAGTTGAACTCGGTCTTAGTTAATCTGTGTGTAAAAGCTATTTAGAGATTGTATGATAACGTTCTCTTTAGTCTAAGACTGTAAATTTCAAACATTGGGTTATAGAAAATAATTATGACTCGTGTTACGAAAAAACCGACTTCAAAGTTGTCGCGGATAAACTTAAATTTTTATACTGAGATGGTTTTCCCATGGATGCCGTTGTCAGAACTGGACCAAATTAAAATGGGACCAATCGCGAAGCATCAACTTTCAAATAAAAAAAAAATAATAAAAAAATTTACTTCGTTTTTTTCTGTAGTTTTTTTTTTTTATTCAATTATTTCTTACTTTTTAACCGTCTTCAAAAGGTTTTCAATTGAGCTATTTAATTTTGTATGTTTTTAACTCCATGACTCCATCAACTATTTGCCATGACTGCTATTTAACGTATAAACTAAATTAGACGTGAAATCGAAAATTGGTTGTTCCACAATAATTTGTTAACTTACTACGTTATTCTGCAACGGAAATGACCATGCATAGGACATATTATTATGATACTATCTACTGAAACGTAGCTGTCGGATATTGCTAGCGATGACTTAATTATCGCTCCTCTGAGATGTTCATTAGCACACTAAAGTGACATTGTTATGATACTAGAGGCTTAGCGATCAGGCTTAGCATCAGGCTTTAACAGGTATAGAGAAGTACGATTTCAATTTTAAATATAGTATAGGTACCTATTAAGTACTAACATAATATGTATGTTTCTGAATTAAAAATATTATTATTACATTAGGTAGATATAAAAATATTTTCACACGCTTTTCGCGCCAATGACAAAAATTTAAATTGAACCTTTTAAATTAAATGTTGTTATCGTGTTTTTCTTAGTAGCGGTATTCCTGACGGTTATTGTAAATGCGCAAACTTTGGACAACGGAGCAATTATAATATTTAATGAAACTGCTTACCATTTACCTGATTTAGGCAGGACGAGGCTTTTAAAAGTTTTTAAACCACATTTAAATACATTTAAATAGAAGCTTATGTTCCGCCTACAGAATAAATAAGGAGGTCTGTTATTCTTCAAGGATTAATTAATATTCGATCCAATGTTAGTAAAATACAGATATCCTTACACAAATGAAACGTGTGTCTTCAGTTCTTCTGTTTATCAGTAAACTCCACCACTATTCCTGGACTGATTTTGATTTAAAAAAATTATGTCTTCAGTCTTTTGATGCTTGATGACCGCCTGTCTAGGCGGTTTTGACTTTAAAGATTACTTATAATTCATTTTAATTTCATCACTAAACCCAAAATTGAAATCCACGCGTACAAATTCGATGATTTCAAGGTTTCGAGTAAATAAACACCAAAGTCAAGTCGTTGTCTGAACATGACCGAATTGTTTCACGTTTAGTTTGCATTAACAAGCTGATAAATCATTCGGAAAGCATACATCTGTATCATTTGCAATTGTGTGTAATGTGTTGTGAGAGAATAGGCTACGTCTCCTGGGGTGGGCCCACCTCAGAACTTAGTTTGGGAGCAGTAAATTATTCCTGCCTATGGGACTTAGGGATTTGAAGAATAACAGAAGAAGGTACGAGTAGTTTAAGGTAGCCGGAAATCGATTCTGCTTATACAGAAGCTTTGGATATGTTACAGTAATGTTAAGGATACCGTCTATTAGAGGGAGATAGACTCTTCATTAGATTACATTTAAACTGTGGTTGTGTGTAAGGAAACTTTTTATCTTTCTCTGCCATTAGTTGGTATACATATCTACATTAGCGAACTACCTAATTAGTTTGTTATCTAAAAACGAGTAATGCCGAAGTAGCGTAAAGTTGAGAATGCAAGTTTTTATTCTTATTTTACTCTTTTTGTCATAATACTTTCTTGCTTTTCTTGATTTTATTCTTCTTGAAAATAGAAAATTTTAAAACCTGTCTGCTGTCGATGTTCTTTAGTTGTTCAAATACTGTCAAATGATATTAGTTATATTTTAATTAATGACAGCTATCGTCAAATTGAATAGCCTGGAATATTATTGTATTTTAATAATTCTTGAACAACCATATTAAATAAAAGATGGGGTGCATGTTCAGAAGTGATCCCATGACTTTTTGTGATATTTATCTCCAACCAGAAGCTGCTTTCGAAACTGTTGCAAGGTTTGGTGAAATGGGATGTATTCAGTTTATTGACGTAAGTATAGATATTTTTTTTACCCTATGTTTTCTACAAAGTTGATCATACAAATACGCGGGCGTGTCTGCAATTGTTTTTGTGAGAGAATTAAACATGGAAATAATTATAACTGTAGTGCGTAGAAGCGTAGAGTTACGAAACGAATCGAATAATGCGATAAATGCTTGAAACTCTAGCGAGAAATCAAACCTCAACCGGGTTGTAAGCCCTGATACAAACTACAAATTTTAATACGAAAATAGTTCAAGTGCGAGTCGGGCTCCTTTCCGTTTAAAGCTTTTCAAATACGGAACCGTATGAAAACTACACAATATAAAAAATATCTTAGGTAGGTACATAATAATATAAGTACCTAACTACTCTCGAGTTTATCCTTTATTGATAAACCCCTACAACTTATCCCAGCTCTGACGTTATTATGGTACAGAGAAAAAGCATATTGGAATTCTTTCTTAATAATGTAGAATCGACGTGTCGACATACGTATTGAAAAAGAATATTGATTGGTTCTAGCTGAAAAACAAAAACAAAAATAATTTAACTTTTCCGAACAATATTTATGTTTACTAAATCTTCTTTATGCCTACCTTATTCATTAAAATAAAATATTGACTCTACATTAAATTGCTCATTAAATTAATTACATTCCGTTTTAAAAAGCCTAGTCGAACTTAGACAAAATGGCTTGCCCATAAAAACTATTTTTAGTTTAGTTACCACAAGAGATGTCAAAGCATTCGATAAACAAATATCTGATTCAATTTGCATTTGCAACCCTTATCTGCATTCGTTCAGTATTCATACTCGTCACAGCATGCTACAATAAAATGCAATTTCAACTTGCACATTTGAGTACATGGAAAAGGAAATATGGAAGATATTTCGTGCAATCTTTGTAACGTTCGAAGACGTTTTCCTTGCATATTATTATCGTGAACCCGGACTATTCATCTTTTATAAAGCCATGTCAATATATTTTTAGCTGAACGCCAACGTGAAACCTTTTCTGAGGAATTATGTGGCAGAAGTGTGTCGTTGTGCAGAGATGGAAAGAAAACTGAACTATATGGAAAGTGAAATGCTGAAAGATAAAATATACGTACCGGAATTAGATAAAGAGCCGGAGGCCTTGCAGCCGACTGAAATGACAACATTCGAGGTAAGGTGCATTCAGACTTTCTGTCGGCAGACCTTTAATTTAAAATATTTATTAAATTTGTTAGGAAGGTTCATGTTCTTAATTTTAATATACCTACTCGTAAAAGTAGTAGCAAACAAGCATGAAGGCCACCAGAAGCCCAAATTTGCAATTGCAATCGTTTCGTAATGGAGTCGTCTGTCACTGGCATCTTAATGTTTAATTTTGGCAGCTTCGTTGATTTACTAAATTTAACGTTTATAAGCACAATATAATATATATTTGATTGTATTGTATTAGAATGGTTTGTATAAAATCGCTTGAGAAACGGAATATCTTCATAATCTCTGGAGTTTTTATTTAGGTGACGCATAAAATAAATCATGATCTTTCTGAATTTTCATTCCAGAACATTTTAGAAAAGTGGGAGGATGATATTGTTGATATGGCAAACAATCAGACCAATCTTCTGAAGAATTATTTAGAGTTGACTGAAATGGCCTATGTTCTGAACCACATCGGGCCGTTGCTTGGAGATGCGGAAATAACAAGAGGTTCTATTTTTGGGAGGTTTGTAAAAATAATTTTATTATTATAATAGTTTCAATAAGCCTATATAATATATACATTACAAAATCCTTATATTATTTATCTTAATAATAACGAAGTGGGAATGTACAATTCAAAATAAATAAATAATTGTTTATTAATATTTTGGTAACATAGTCAACCATTAATCCCATAATCATAATCAACTAAAAAAGGCTGCGGTTGTCTTATCCAATCACATAATTGTAATTGCAGTACAAGTTCATGAAAATTCATCTCTAATGATACATTATTTTATGATACGCCATTCTTAACCGTAGAAAGAATTTTGTTGTAAATTTGTCTTTATATATTTTTTAATTAAAGACACATCATATTTGTATAAAAAGTATCAACGCTAAAGTATAAAAGCATAAAAAACTGTCTCTTTCGAAAATATAAGCATAATGCTTTCAATCTTTACATCGTTGGGGCATCTTCGTGTGAATTTAATGCAATCATAGCGACAGCTCGTGTTGCCAAAGAATAAACACCCACTCGACACTGACTGCGAACACGATCCTCGGGCAGAGACTGCCATCTTCAGAACGCCAAGCTTATTCAAACTTTTGTGCGGTTTGAGGATAACTTTTGTATGCTCTAGAACCACGAATGTACATTTGGCTCAGCAGAATTTTCCTGAGGGTGTCACGTCGGTTAAAGGCAACGTTGAAATAGTCGTACTCACTACTCACGGGCTCTATAAAAGATATATTTGAATCTTTAAAAAGACTTGTGCGGTCTTGTATGTTTCGTGTAAACGTATGTTTTGAGTGTGATCAGAATGGGATAATATACTCGTAGTTCGTTTGACAGAAAAGGAAGGAGATACAGCATGCAAAACGAGATCTTGTGGGAAAATGTCGAAAAACTTGTTAAAGTTGAATAATTTCATTCATTTCTATGTAAACGAATAATAATTATTTTTAGTTTGGTAAAAGTAGTAAAATGTATCTCTTGTAATCTATTCTTTGGTATTAACTCGTGTGTAAATAAATTAAAACTTATTTTTTAATTCAGGAAGGAGGGCGCTGGGGAGTTCTCTTTTGGAGGCAGGTTGATAGTAATAACAGGAGTCGTGCGAAGAAACAGGTCCTTTCCCTTTGAAATGATGCTGTGGAGGGTCTCCCGAGGGAATATCTACTACCGTCAAGCCTCACAGGATACAATACTTCAGGATCCACAAACAGTAAGCGGATTTGTTTGTTTATCACTAGTATGTCCGACTACGCTAAGAAATGATTCCTACGGGCATTTGTAAAGGGATTTGTAATTTATATAGTGTATAGAATATGTATATTATTATACCTAGTGTTCTCGCACTAGTTTTTAAAGGCCAAATTGTATATTAATACATTAATAAAATATATACATGCGTATAATGTTGTAAATATATTGATTTGTTTTTGAAAACATTAATTAATTTTATTGATTTACCTTGCTACAGTACGACGTATTATGTGATATACCTATGGCCTGAATCCTTCTCATATTTGAAAGCAATTCTTCGCAGCAGTTGGACAATGATAAGTTGAAATATATCGTAGATGAATAGATTTACCTACTGTTACCAATATACCAAACAAACTATTATATTTAAGAATAGGTGAAGCTTCTTTCAGAATAAATATTTTCTGCACAAAATATCGTTTATTTTACCATTCAACTTGTTAAAAAACTTTAAAAAGACACCTCTTAATTAATACTACAAGCTTAACAGCTAAAATAGTATTGCAAACAAAGAACATCTTCTCAAAGGTCGAAGTCCAATTAAAAGTTAAATTCGTCATAACTGCGGTGCCTGGCTTCATTACAAAAACAAAGCTAGCATGAAATGCAGAAAACAGAAGAATCCACGGTGCCGAGTAAGACGATAACTTAACGAGAAAAAGTTGGAAGAACTATAATCCTTTTCTTTTTTGTCTACTAAACCTTTATTATCCCTGCATTATTTTGAATGTTCAAGTAATTGTATATTGTACTTACACGTAGTTCCAGTAAGTATAATAGAAATGTAATTGGAGAAATGAAAGTTATTTGTAACTACAATGAGATTTACATGAATATTTGTCTATATTATTTGTAGGAAGAGATATGGAAGAGGGGGACCGCCTGATACAGGCAATATACTAAGTTAACTAAGTGATCTTCGATAACTGTGTATTTAATATACGATTTTCGATTTAGAACAAGTCTCAATTAACAGGGGTGTTGATTGTAATCAAATAAGAGTATAAATTTGTCATGAATGGAATAGTTTTGGTCATAGACTTACATGAGGCGACCATCAGCCTCCGGGGTAGCAGCGCAACTACATGCGACCTCAGGCAGGACACGAGCCTGCTTGAGCTTGGATGTAGATGTCCATGGGCGGCAGCGACCACTTAAAATGATGACCACACCAGGTGGCCTGCCTGCTCGTCTGCTACTTCATATCATAATAAAAAATAAATAAATTAGTAGATAGATTGATGGCTTAAAGACGTTTTGAAGGTCAAGATGACCCATGTCAGGTGAGGGCGATAACTTCACCTCGTCTGGGCATTCGTGGAACCATCGGGAATACCTTTCACACATCGCACGTCGGTCTGTTTATGTTTCTGGATTTATTCCCCCATCAAAGTCATTTCGTCTGAGTTAGCATCGCTGACTAATTTCTAACGAGACTTTTAAATTGTGCTTTTTGTCCAAACATTTTGGTGTTGATAAACGAATATTATAGAGAATATACCTTGTTAGTGGTTCGGTTTTCGAACGTTCTGGTAGGTCCGGGTTTGAATCTCGTATAGGTAGGTACACCAAAACCAACTGGCTAACCAGTCTAAAAACCATCTGACTAAGATGGTTGCTTATCTAAAGAGTTGCTGAGTTTTCTATAATATGCCCGGTGTCCCCTTAAACAGAATCTCTTGACGGGGACAACGGGGTTCTAAGATTTAAGAGATTAATAAACTAAATTTAAGATTTTGATTCTTCTTGATTTTTGAATAAGTACTTAGGTTTGCACTCAATGTTTGCATGCATCTGCATGCGCATCGTTTTAACCATAGCTTTCCGGAACGGGTGTGATGGTAGTACGCCCAGTCTTCATGAGGTCAGCTTGTTCGTCAGTACCCCTGAGTGGCGAGTCATCTCGCGTATTTTCAGTGATATTGCAGCAATCTACGTAAACGCCGCCGAGTCTGGCAGAAGAACGTGCGTTTTGACTGTGTGCTTACCGCCTAAGAGTTGGATAGAAGCAGTTGTTCAACTAGGCAGTTTTGTTTAAGGCATTACATAGTGTAGTCATTTAAGCCGTCATAAATAGAGCATAAAGTGTAAAGAGAGAACTAGGCGCTTATTACTAGTTTTTATAGTTTAGGAAATCGATTTAACTACCACGCATGCTGAACACACTAACCTCGTACTGTCAACAGTAGTATTTGAATAGTATCTAAGCCTATTCTTCTTGTATCAAATTCATAAGGTAAAGATAAATATTACTAAAACTAAACGGACATAAAGTTAGACGCAATTAAGAAGAAAAAAAAATAGAAAGATTAAAAAGTCGTCTACTCTTTGCTCGTGTACAAACAACGCGTACTGCGCATGTGTGCGTGACGCCATAACCCGCGGATTCTAACCTAAATTCGAATTTCGAGCTTCGCTTTCCGCGGACGCGCGCGCCCAGCCAGCGCTTCACAATTTAAAAATAAAACATTTCGCCTATCGGCATTCCGTCAAAACGTATCAACCTATTATTCTGTTATGTGCCGCCCAAAGTTCTGATCGGAAGTATAATGTTTAAAAATAGTGCGTTTACCTTAACTACGAAAGCTGGTGCAGCCGAAAATCCCGCTTTTCGGTGACATATAACTTCGACCTCGAGCCGCGTGAGTTGAAGACAATTATTTTCGCGGTATTTAGTGCTATCGTTTTTTTTTTAAATATCCGCTCAGCCGGTTCGTGTTAATAGTGATGTAAGGCCAGTGAATTTATTTTTTTGTACTGCATAATATAGCCAGGTGAGTGAACATTTCACGATGTTTTCCTGAAATGCCTAGGTATATCTATTCTTGTTATTTCTGTTTTATTGCCACACCCACTCTAGTTTTCCTATAAACGAATCGATTCATATGCTTTCGTATAATCTTCATATACATCTAACCGTCCGCGTAGCGCTACGAGCTAGTTATCTACTTTACACACTTTCGTCACAATTAGTATAGATATGTAGTTTCTGTTTTTTACAACATCTATATTTAGATTTCTAGTGACATACAAATGAAAACTAGCAGCGAATTTAGCCTACGCAAGAAAAAACAGTCCTCTAAGAAAAATTTACCTACGGGACAAGAAAAATTTGAAAAAAGAACAACAACCGTATGTTTTCTTAACACCTGTTCTCAACATTTTATATACGAAATATTGTTTCCAGCCACATTTACGTCAGACATTCCAATGTGACTCCAAAGTTGGAATAATTTTGTAAATATGTGAATTTTCATTCCAGCATTACGTCAAACATGAATGAAAGTGTTTACGTTATGGTATCAATCTATTCCCGGTTTAAAATTTTAAATGGAGACGTTTAATAAACAACCCTATTACATACGAGTAAGTTTGTTTTTTGCATAAAACTAATAGTGGTATGGTTTTATTAAGTGAACTCTCTTTAGTGCAGTCCGTAGCACTCGATGATCCAGAAAAAGATTTTCGTGAAGCATTTTTATAGTGTCTTAAAGCTATATAAATAATGTAATATCTATCCAAGCTACGATTTATTTCGTTATTCGAATTTTTTCGAAAGTAAACCTAGGGAATAACCCTAATGAGTAAAAAATATACATGTTTGTCGGGGCATTTCTCCAAAACTATTAATTTAATTGTAACAGTTCTATTTTTGTTATGTTACATTTACTTCACCTCAGGGAACAGTGTAAGTTTTATCAATATCGGTTGAGTGCTTTTTTAAATACATTATGGACTTAAACGTGTAACCTACCTATACATGGTTTATTTATTTTCATAATTCTGTGTTTAATTTCATATTTAATAATTCCGATCGGCATAGCCCTTAGGGCCTTGAAGGCAAGACTCGAACTTCGACATAAGCTTTTTACAGTAAATAATAACACGCGAGGCTGAGGCTAGAGAATTGATATAAAGCTCAAGGCTAAAGCCTTCTTCTAA
>DWAV01002002.1:0-12040 GCA_018231305.1 Noctuana lactifera | reverse complement strand
AACGGTTTTGAGTGGCTCAACGTGTCTGCGGCATCGCTTTTACGAAGAAAAAAGAAACAGTTTAATGACATCACACGAAAACAAGTCAATAAACAATTTTTTTAATTATTGGAACGAAAATGTAATTTAGTAATTAATGTGAATCGAATCAAATATTTATTTGAGAATTGTCCGCATCGCCATTGTTATGTGAAGCGAATATTAGAATTATGTGAAAAACTTTTAGTTCCTATGTACATGTATTTTTTTATTTGGCAACACCTACAATATCTTGAAAACATCGCTTTAAGTCTTGACAACATGTTCAGATTTGGAAATGTGTTTTTATCAAAATTATGTGTATATGTCGCTTACTGACAATTTTATCTATACTTATATTAATTTAGTCAATAAGCAATGCTTGTCCATTGTCCAGTGTTCATCCTCCAGATGTCATTTTTTATCTGTGAATGCACAGACTATAATTATTCTGTATCACATACCTGTTTTGGTACCAAGTATTGATATTTACGCATTAAATATATTTTTTTAATGGAAGCTGTGGCATTCTAAATTTAGAAAAATACTATTCGGAAAACTAATGTATCTACCCTCTTCCGTTTCTAAAAAAAGTATTTAATGCCGGTTTTGAGGATAGTTCAATATTTATATATTTAAGTTTCTACAATGGATATAAGTGTTTTTATCATTTCTTGTGATAATAAAATAGACTTATAATAATCACACGTTTTATTTATATATCTATGTTACATATAAATATTTAATTTTACCTTTCCTTATAACATTAAGTAAACTTATTTAGCAGGCACTGAAATTCAACTTTGATTTGCTTAATCTTAGCACTAAGCAGACTAGCTTTAACACAGGCGATAAAATAAATATGGTGTCCCACAATATATTGAAATATTTGTATCAAATACCATCTAAGAGAATAGAGCCTCTCATAAACTTTTTATAACCCAATCATGTAAAATAATACGAAAAAAATATGGATCAAGAAATTCGATCTACTGAGCTAAATCGCATTGCTACTGCAACACTTAATGACCCACTGCAGGCCACGGATCTCCCCACAACTGGGGAGTGCTTAAGGTAATTTCTTTTTAAGAACCCCTTATACTGCTTCTAAGACGAATCATTCACTTAGAATTTTTTAATGGAAAAAGACAATAAAAAAGAAAAATATAGCAGTAACTTCCCGACACAAAATATAGTAAATCACTGCCTTTTATATTACTCTCGTTAACCCTAGGACACCATAAAACCACAAAACATACCTGAGAGACAAAAACATTATAAAGATCAACTTAACTCTATTCATATTCACAACTTTCACAACACGAGTAACATAACGGAAGTATATAACCACAATGTAAGCTGAACAAGCACCAAATACAGATAATGTAACAAGAAACCAGCCTCTATAACAAAAAATGACCGTCACTTCAATAGGAAATGGTCAATTAACAGTGCTATCTAGAATATTCTGGACCAGGGGTTCCCAAACTTATTTTGTGTACTACCCACTTTGAGAATAAATTATTTTTAGCGCCCCCATTTTTTCACCTACTTAAAAACCAATGAACTTCAAATTAAATTGTGAGCTATATTAGCGGAGATTAAACATTTATTCTAAACGAGACTTTTACGATAACTTGTAAGTTAACTTGAAACTTGGAAGGTGTAGGTAAGAAGAGGACGGGGCGCTGACATATTATGTCCCTTTCATACAAAATGTATAGAAGCGTCGTTACGCAAACATAATTATAGAAAAAGTCCGCGCAGTTTTTTCTATATGTTTTGCTTCGCAAACGCGCCAAAATATATTCTTATTCATGAAACATTTGTTTCATCATTTTCATTTGCTAATTGTAATTATTTTAATTAAACAAAAAACTTAAGGCACCATACCTTATAAAGATTAGTGAGATGGATTAGGACTCGAGTGTTCCATTCAAAATCTACCTAAAAATACTGCAGTTTTAATGTAATGGACCAATATGACTTAGTGGTTACCATGCTGGTGCGCCATTCGAAGGGCACCGATTACCAGCAGGACAAAAGTTTCAATGGTGAATTTAGATTTCTGTTTGGGGTCTGGGTGTTTGTGTAACAGTCTTTGCATATATCCATGGCACCTACAGATAATCATAGTGTGGCTATGAAAGTTATGACTGTGAAGCGTTATTTTGTAAAGAATGGCACCCTTGTAACGGAAGATATTGTATTTTACTATTAGGAATATGTGAACCTTGTAAAATTTTCTAATAAGTACTATTTTATTTACATATTACTCATTACTTATTTATCGAAGTTGCTTTTTTCAAAAAAGCTTCATATTGTCTCAGTATAACAAAGTTAACTAAAACATTTGTACCATATTACCATATCGGAGTCAAAACACAGCATCTAGTAGTTATAAAGGTATATCAAAGACTAGATGTGAATCGACTCCATAAGTGACCATTTAACATTACAATCGAATATGAATAGAGCACAACTATAAAATTAACATCATCATCTTAAAGGCAAGGTAAGGCTTACTTAAAAAATATTCTGGTTGGTTTGTCTTCATTCGGGAACTCGATGAACGGATGTGTTTGTTTATGATCCAGCATTTCCTTTTCACTCAAGAACCTGTCACCACAAATATCACAGGGGAATGCCTCTGCTGAGGAATCTTCGGCACTAGAGTTATCTCCATCTTTCTTTTTATCAGATCTTTTTTTCTTGGAGGTGTCCTTGGATTTCTCCTTTTTGGACGTTGTCTCCTCCGGTATCAACGGAACTCCCGTCCTTAACAACTCCCTCATATTTAAATGCTTAAGCGACATTTTATGTTGGTTCAACCTGTTCTCCGAACTACATTGGTACTCGCAAATGAAACAGACGAACTTCATATCACCCGTGTGTATTTCGGCATGCGCTTTTCTCTTCTCGGGAGTAGCAAACCGAAAGTCGCAATATCTACAAGGATATTTCCTTTCTGGGGAGTGGAAACGCATGTGCGAGGTCAAAGCGGTTTCGTCCTTACAAATCTTTCGACACTCTATGCACATAATGCCTTGCTCGACAGCCTCAGTGTCCTCCATACTGTCGTGATGTATTCTTCTGTGTGACGTCAAGCCTTTCTGGCTGACGAAAACACGCCGGCAATCCGCGCATTGGAACTGCGACTCTGTTTTCAATTCCGGGCTATGTTTTTCAACTTGGTGCAACGCTAGCTTGTCGGCTTCGTGGAACTGAAGTTCGCATTCCTCACATTTCCACGCTTTTACCAATTTCGAGAACGCCTCTAAAACATCCAGTACCGATTGTCCTTCAACTTCAGGGTGAAAAGTTTTCGTGTGGTTGGCGAAATCTATTATCTTCGGAAACATGTCTTGACAGTGCGGACACATGTATGGTTCCTTATGGTCCTCCATTACGTGCGACTTCAAATCGGATAGCTGCGAACACGTTTTCACGCACATAAAACATCTCAGCTTCTGTTTCCCTTTAATCACTTCCGTTATAACTTTATATTCCATCAGTTGAACGTTCCGATGTATTTGCAAGTGCTTAAACAATTCTTTTCTACTGTTATAGTCGGTGGGGCAGAATTTGCAAGGGAACCGCTTCCGATGTATCCGCCGGCGATGCAACAAGAGTTCGTCTTTATCAGTGAATTGTTTAGTACAAGTTTGACACGAGTAACGTGAATGTATATCAGTTAGTGAATTATGTGAGCGAAGGCACGTTTCTAACCGACTTTTTCTTTGAAAGACATTACCGCAAGTGCACTCATAGCCTTCCTTCTTTACATTCTGCACAACTTCAAGTTCGTATTCTGCTTTATTATCTTCCTTGTCGCTTTCTTCCTTATCGCCGCTTGTACGAATTGAGAATTTTTCGTCTGGATCTTTGACTTTCTTTTTCGATTTCTTAACACCTTTGTAATTCAAACCACTTTCTTGAGTTTTACGTCTTTTATTACGATTTTCTACCCTTATTTTACGTCCCGAAATTACAGGATTGCTAAATTCCTGTGTGTTGGCCAACATTTCATCTTCTGTCATATTTTGATCGTCTAACTCTTGTAGTTTCTTTATGCGATTTTCAATTCTTGTCTTTCTACCTTTTAAAATCCCTAAAGCGCGCTTGTCTATAGAATCGTGTACAGCCATGTGTCTCCTTAGCGCATGTAAACTCTTGCACAATTTTGGACACTTTGGGCAGCTAATCTGTTTGTCTCCAATTTCTTTCTGACCTTTTGCTTGCAATAAGCCATAAGCTTCCTGTTCAAGTGATAATTCGTTGCCTGTTATGGAATTTAGTTGAAATATATCATCGTAATTTGTAGGTTCCTCATCACTAGGATCATAAACAGTAGGTAATATTTCTTCAGGCTTTTCAAATTCTGGCAATGATATGCCACCAGATTGTATTATTGGATGCACATCCATTACTACAGTTTTGTTGGATTGAGACTGTATCAAGCCATCCTGTGGACTCGTCACTGTTGATGTTGTATTTATAACTTTATTGCATATTAAATGTGTATCAGTCACTGTAAGCTCCGGTTCCTCTTTCACATGTACTTTATCCAGCCCCAGTTTTTGATTATCCTGAAAAGAAATTAAAATTCTCTTACTTGTTTCAAAGCTTGTGTCCTCTTTCTGCTGTAAATTATATTCACAGAGCTCATAATGTAATCATTAGAAATTTACAAATTTATAAACTGGTGATAATAAATGATGGATATGAGCAATACAATATTAATGGAAAAGCCTAAATTCTGTAAGGTTTTTCAATATGTATATGTGGTTGGTTTATTAGCAATTAGCACTAGTATATTATAAACCCTTAACTAAATAAATGTTATAATTCTTGATTGTATAATTTAGGGTAAAATTGCTCTTAATTGCATGAGTTTTTAAACTCACAAAATTTAATTAACTCACCTAAATGAATTTGAACGATTGGATAATATATTTTTTAAATGATATTTAACTGATCTAACCTCCAAAACGCCATAATTTTCTTTTTTGATGTTAAAGTCATCCTGTAAACAGGCCTCAACATTCCCCAGGGCAGTGGCTTCATTACTGTCCATACTTCCACCATCATCAAAGTTTGGATAGTCATATGAAACTAAGGTATCATCTACTGCACTCTCATGTTTTATGTCTATTTGTATTGTAGAATTAATTTCTTCGTCTGTATTTAATTCTGCTGTCAAATCATCTCTACATCCATCACCAAGTTCTTCACTTTCCAAAATAGTTTCCTTCTCAACAGCATCTTCAGGAATTTCCCTTTTTATTTCTAACTGTACATTTTCAAACGGATTATCGTCCATACTGTCTTCATTTGATAAATCATCATTATTAATGTTTTCAGGCTTAATTTCAACAATAATGTTATTCTCAGTGATTGCTGTATTGGATTCTATTTCAGCATTCATTTTAGTTTGATTGTTTTGTTTCAACTTGGCCTGTTTATTGTCATGTGATGCAACAGTGCTGTATATAAAATAAAAATCATTAAAGTAATTAAAAATTAAAACTTAGTTTTTTGTAACAAGTATCTTTTAGAATATTAGAATCTCCTTTAAGCATGTTGCCTGATGCAGGTATAGGGAAACCTGTATAATAATAAGTTAATATCAAATCTTATGATAGTCCAACAGAGTGTTAAACTTTAATATAAAACTTTAACATAAAACTAGCTAAATTAATACAGCATAGGTAAATAGTCTATACCATAATAGTAAATAAAAAAATCTTGTTTGGGTCATAATAACAAACATGTATGTAATTTTTAGACATATTTAAAGTTCGTATGCTATGTTAGCTACTCGTAGTAGCAAATTTAGAGAAAACTTACGTACCATAAACATTCGTTCAGACGTTAATCGTAATTGCAGTCAAGCCCATCGTAGTCAGCACTAATTACATGGAATATTATGAACTTTACACAGTTCGACCGGGCGCAGACACCAACGATCCTAAGCTAACTGAACCATGAACACGTAATACAAAGTTAATGGTTTGCATTTGCACGTTCAAAATAAATTACTACCAAAAAAGTGTATAAAATATATAATCTAAATGGAAATCCAGAATTTCAACCGCACACCAAGACGTAGGTAATATTTTATTATTGCCAATTTGACACTTTTGACAGGTAGATACAGCCCACAGAATATAACTACTCACAAAACGGGAAATAGAAATTTAATGGGAACACATCACAGCCAAAAGAGTGTGCAAAACTGCAAAGAATCTTCTTAATCTTCTTTACCTATGTTTCTCTTTTCTCTATGAAAAGATGGCGATTTGGTTGGTATTTGAAGTTGAAGTAGTATGTATTGAAATTGAACGAAGCTTTAGCACTTATGCCACTTAACATTTTCTGACTGATCGTAGTTATCTGAATTCTGAATGCTTCTGGAGCAAAAAAATTATGCAACGCTAGAACGCAGCGGTAACAAAAGTGGTGGTAAATTTGATTTAGATTCGTGTTTTATATTTATCGATAAGTTGAAAATAAAGTAATACTTCTTAGTTTTGATTTAACATTAATAAAAGTGCTATTTACGAAAGAAATGGCTATGCATATAAATTTACAAGCTGTTATAAAACACATTGTGGATGGAAGTGTCGACGATAGTTTGTGTCGAATATGCCTCAAACCTTTGGAGGAATTTTTTGAAGATATTTTTACGAAAGTATGCAGAGAAGATAAAGAATACTGCATTGCAGATGTCCTGAATGAAGTTTGCCAAGTAAAGGTTAGAATTATAGATACGTAACTACATCTAATATTAAGAATTTAACTAGGTACCTACTAAAATTATTTATGCTTTACTCATAGCCCTATACTAGGATCCTCTGTGTCGCCACACGCAAAGACAACCTAACCTAGACCAGGAACCGAAAAGTTAATTCATGATTTAAACTTCTGTCCTGCTGGGAATCTAACCCATGATCCATACTTTCAATAGCGGACTAGCAAGGTATATATTACATCATCAAGTCTTGAAAGATATATAATATAATATATTATAAGGGAAGATTTCTCTTTGTCCTAATTACAGGTATATTAATATGTATATTGTTTTAAACATTGTATGTATTTTTACATGTAATTATTAAATTTTGCCTTTTTCCAATTCCAGATTTCACCAGCAGACACTTGCAAAGTGTGTTCGGAATGTTTTATCGAAGCCTCCTCAGCATATAAGTTTTATCTTCTATCAAGACGATCAGAAGAAATATTAAAATTTTACATAAATGAGCTCGAACAACATGTCAGCTTAATAGATGTTCCCAAAGAATGCGTTTCAGAGTCAATTTGCATAAAAATGCCAATATTCACCCCAAAAACAGAGTTGTTTGATTTCAATTTGATTGGGATTCAGTTGCAGAATATTAACAACGCTTATATAAATACACAAAATGATACTACAATTAATTGCAAAACAGATAAAGAAACTACATTAAATATTAAATTAGAAAATGAATCAGCAATTGATAATGATATAGAAAATATTAAAATAGAGTCTATGGATGATGGTGATCTCGACGATAAAATTGTTATAATAATGGGCGATGACGCAGAACCATCATTTTTCAAAGCTGACAAAGATGGCTCCATAATTCCAATAACTAAGGAGGAAGTCGACAAGTGTTGTCAAGACTTAGACCAACCTAGCAGTAGTACTGAACCAATTGTAAATCATAACGAGAAGAAACATAGAAAAAGGAATCGAATGGACTTTAAATCATGTAGCAAATGCCCTGTCAAATATAGATTTGTAGCAAAATTGAGAGAGCACATGAAAACTGATCATAACATAGATATTTTTGTTTGTAAGGTATGTTTTTGTGTTAAAAAGTTGTAAATAGGTTACTTTCTGTTGAACCGCTGAAGGCCTGGAGCATACTCAACCACACAGTTCTAATGTGAATTGGGTTAGTAGCCAACCCATGTCAGATGTTGTACAGTCTAAAAGGCCTCTACCCAAATGTAACGAGTGTTATCTATCTGTAACCTTCCCGGGTTGTGGGGAGAGACCCGTGCCCAGTAGTGGGACATATAAAGAGTTAGGCATCTAACAATAACAGCCGGGACTGATGGCTTGACATGCCCTCTGAAGCACAGAAGCGTTCATAACACTATTGCCACTAGCGGTTATCCATCAGAGTACTGACAGCATCTGTGGTTGCTTAATCTGTGTGATTGCTTGTGCTCTATATTACCAACTCAGCTATGCACACTTCTCTGAGGATTAATATTTTGTATGTACTTAAAAATAATCAACGCTATTCCTTCAGGTCTGCAAAGCAATATTTGAAGATGAAGAGGATTTCAACAACCATCTCCGAACCCACACAAACATACACAGGTGTTCCATTTGCAATGCAGTGTTCAAAAAACGTGAAACTATCATAGCTCACTTCAGATCCCACGAAGCTGTGAAGGAACTTAGCAAGTCCCAAGGAGCTAGGGTGTGCGAGATTTGTGGTTGGATACTGAAAGATGAGGACAGTTTGAAAGAACATTGTGAGGATAAACATGTGAAGAAATACACCTGCTTTTACTGTGGTCGAAGGTATAAGGGCGAGGTCAGCTTTGAACTGCATATAAAGAAACATGAAGCCCATCTCAATGTGAAACAGAAGTTAGTATTTTTAACATCCAGTTGCAAGATCCTTCATGAAGTTAATTCCTCCATTAGACTTGATTATTAGTTTATTTAGAGTGGCACTCAGAGATACCGGGGAAATTTAATGTCATTAAGGTTAAAGTTCCTTTCTGCAACTCACCTTAATGGTATGGTATTTCTTTTGACTTATATAGGGCAGCTGACTTAATGCTAGACAAGTACAAAATATTATTTATCTGTCCTCTTAAAGGAACTATTTTCTATTCTGATTCTGAAATAAAAATGTATAATAATTAGTATTGTCCTCAAAATACTCACTGTTTCCAGGAGTGAACCATTCAACAAGAAAGACCCACCGAAGGATAGGCAACGGAAAAGGAACTTTACGTGCAAGTTGTGCTCTAAAAACTTTGTTGACGAGCGCTCATTGATGTGGCACGAACGATTACACCGCGACGAGAGACCTTATGTTTGTGAGGTGAGTCTCTTTTATACTTGATTTTATACACTTTTTAAAGGATTTTTAAGGAGTGCCGAGAGTTTTTTTCCGCCGGCTTTTTTCTACCGGCCTACCTTAGCCAAAAGGGCGCCTAAAGCCGATGTACCGAGTTATTTGACGTTCATCCAGTGTGTATGTAACTTATGATGAATAAAAAAATTTGAATTTTAATATAACTAACTCTACGAAGCAATATATAAATAACGGCCCCACACCAGGATTCCGTGTGTTCTGGGTGTTAAAGAGACTTACAAAGACTGGGAATCGCACTCGAGGCCTTCTGAATTGTAATCACTACCGCGTCTCGGCAAAAGGAGCACAGGTCGCCCTCCGGCCCGATGGACTGATAACCTGAGGCCTGAGGAAGATAGCGGGAAACCGCTGGATCCACAGGGCACAGGACCGGGCGGAGTAGCGCCACTTAGGGGAGGCCTGTGTCTAACAGTGGACCTCCAAAGGCTGATGGATGGATGGATAATGAGTAGCTTCGCTGCTGCTCTCTCTATGTCTTTTTGTTTCTACGACGAATTACTATGGCACATAAATAATGTGTGTGTGTGTTTGCAGGTGTGCGGGCGTGGGTTCGTGTCGGTGAACCGGCGCAACCAGCACGCGGTGTGCGCGCACACGCCCCCCGCGCGCCGCTGCCCGCTCTGCCCCGCGCTCTTCCACCTGCGGTCCATGGTCAACTCGCATATCAAGAAGGTCGGTACCGTCTCCACCACATGCTCTACAAACCACTCCTGGTTCCATTCACCACAGCTGGTTCCACACACCTACACACCACCAGCACCAACCATCACTGGTTCCATACACCACCGTTAGGCCCCACACCAACGACAAGTTTTCGATACCTTTTCTATATTTCAAGATGACATTCACTGTGTTGCAAGTTACTTACTAATTATTGTTTCAAGAATAAACGAAGTACATGCATTATGCAGCTGCAGCATGCAGAAGTCAAATAGATATAGTCTCAGCTCATGACTATATATCTATTTGACTTCAGAATAACACATCTTGTTATAATATTCTTGATCTGCAAAAGTGTGAAAAGTGTGAAATTCTCTTTGCATTGTAAACAATTCTCTATTTCATATCTGAAATCAAGGCCAATACTAAGTATTTTCTCCCTAAACAGCGATTGTTGTTAAATTTCAGGTGCACCTTCAGGCCCACAAGCGTCGCAACCGCGTAACAAAACACCAGAACGTTTTCTGGCGTACAGAACCAGTCCCCTTCCAGGAGTTGAGTGTTGCTGTGCAGACTGATATCCTCGAGATGAAAACTGCTAAGCAAGATGCTCGGGAGAACATTGAATCGGTTAGTAGTGAACAGTCATCACCAGATCACCACCACTTCACAACTTAATAATACAGTATGCAGGTCACCTGGAGTTAAGTAGTTTCTGCAGTTTAGTATCATCATCAACCCATCATTGTCCCACTGCTGGGCATGAGTCTCTTCTCATGTATGTGACGGATTAAGGCCATAAGTTCACCATGCTGGCCAAGTGTGGATTGGTGAACTATAGATGTCTTATGAGAATTTTATGGAGAACTCTTAGGTATGCAGGTTTTGTTACGTTTTGATGACCGTTAAAGCTAATGCAATTTAATTTTATTGCTTAAAATTCAAATTACTTAGAAAATTGTCCATTATCAGGAACCTCGAGAAAAATCATTGTTTATTTCCACAGGCGCGATATGGTGTTGAAGCAAGACCTGATTTCAACAATGATGAACAGTTCCTAGAAAAATATTGCTCGGTTAATCCCATTTCGCCAGGTAATATATGCTTTTTACTTACTAAACTTGCAAGCAATAAAATCGGTCCATTTTTATTTTCGCTTCAAAATTCTGACAGTTTGAAATGAGTACCTATGCATTTCAGTTTGTAACAAACTTACGGTCGAATTACCCTTAAACATTAGGTTTTTAGCCATTTGATGACCATAGACTTGTCTGAAGGGCCAATTTTACTTGACGCGAGTTTATTTTGCTTTGGAAAATGAATATTAGTTATAAGATAGTATGTAACAATGTTTATATCTTTAGTGATAATGTTAAATTGTTTTTAAAAAGTGTAGTGCTGTATTCACGTTCTTACTTGCTCTTTTATTTTCAGGAATTGGCAGCCCAGATTTTTGAATAGAAGTTAAATTAATTTGTTTAAATTAGTCTTTATAATCTTTATTATATTATTTTTGTAAGAAATAAAATTGTAATCTTTATTGAATCAGAAAATTTGTGCTAAATCTGTAATAATTAGATATGAAGTATAATAACTCATTTTACGTCGCGCATAACAAATCATTGTTTTTCAATTTCCGCAAGAGGTTAGGAAGTAAAAGGAGAAAAACAACTGGCTCTTTCAAATATGCATTTTATTCCTTTTTTTTTTATTTTTTCAATATATATACTCCGATAAGTGATTCGCTAAAATACATATTATATACACTTAATTGTTACGAGAAGGTCCTTAGCAACATCTACATATTTGTATCTTAAGACCTACGTGGAATTACCTTTTATTAAAATATATTTAGTGTATCAATAACATGATTTCTGAAACTGAGATAGCAGGCTTTTTGAAATTAAAACAATATGTGACTTCTGTGATCAGGCCCCATAAAAATCATGACCTCAATAAAATATCAAAATATTAATTTTAAGTTACCATTATGTTACAATTACCTAAAGCTAGAAATACGCTTTCTATGTCTGGTATATTCTTGTCTCACTTAGAACAAGACATTTTTACATTATCATGTAGATATCATAAGTGGAATTTGTTATCTGCTTAAAGAGCATAAAATATCTCAGCGTGATGTAGAAAATGTATTGAAATATGGTAAAAAATGCATTATGTTAAATATTTTCAAACAA
>DWAV01002001.1:0-12042 GCA_018231305.1 Noctuana lactifera | reverse complement strand
ATTTATCAGGTTTCTAGAAACTGGTGAAAATTGAGCTCAAAGATTCCGTTACATACATACATAGATACAACCCAAGCAAATATAAGCGTGTTAAAAATACTCGCTTAACTCCTTATTGGAGCGATGAAATATAAATCGCGTCTCGCTAACTCGCTTGTAGTAGACACGGTTGACAAGTCCCATTTTGTTTGCGGCCTAATCTTATTCGGATTTGTATGAACGAAGAAACGAAAATCTCGTTATTTCGAAGGCTTTCGCATTCGTCGAAGCGACAAAAGTGGCTTGTTTACGATATTCAGGTGCTTGCTTGCGCTTATTTGTGTAACACATGAAAGGCTGTTTCATCGATTTGAAGCTCTATTTAAAGCTCAATATGGGAAATTAGACTTCAGGTCGTTTTATATTCCAATACGGCGGTGACAGTCCAGTGGTTATGAATATTAGGGATCGTATTTGAGAGGACTGGGTTCAAATCCCGGTAGCATGCACCAATGACATTTTTAAGCTATGTGCGTTTAAACTTTGCTTTAAACTTTAAATCAATTAAATGTCATTGTTGCAATGGTGAATCAAATATATTGAAACTATAATGGTTGCTTAATTCACTAATAGATGGCGCCACAGGTCACTGAATATATTTCAATAGATCGAATTTCGACCCACAAGCGACCTCTAGTTAGTTATCAAAACACATTGTTATGAATATTAGTTACATTACATTCCAATCAGCTAATGTGAAATAATATGTACCTAATTACTTATATTAAGTATTACTAGATTATAAAAACATGTTAGTTAATAAGTAACACAATGGGGGGAGATATACCTATTTATAGAAGATAAGATAAATCAATCGATTAATGCTTATCATAGGCAAATGTGAATTGGATTTTTACCGTTTGGTTGTTGTTGCATATGAATATAGACGTATGGAGTTATTATATAAATTTATTTATATTCATAAAACAAAATTATAATATTTATAAAACAAAAATTAATCAGATAAGAGATTAGGGTTGTGTGTAAGCTATGACCGCGTTTTACTTAATTAAACGTTACTATAATGCTACTAATGCTATAATGTTGGGTATTGAAAGAAAGAAAGAAACAAAAAAATATTGTCTACAACTCAGGACCACAACAATAAATATAACAAAATATACAATACAACATAAAAATGGAACAGAACAACAAAAACAATTTACATCTCACACTATCGCTACAACTACTAACCTATTGATAATGTTGCGGTACTTGAACCTAGCTGTTGCGAAACGGACAAATCAAGTAATGCCCGAAAATTTCCCAGACAAATCTCGATCGGCCCAAATGACCGGTCCGGCTACGACATAGGGACACCAAAACTTTACGTAATGTTTACAGAAATATAATTTAATACTCAAACGCAACTCTTCATTCAGATTAGCCTATAGTCTACACTAGCATTGCTACCGAGGCCTCTCGTATTTCATTAGCTCCGTCGAGAGCTTTACTTAGCCTAAGCACATATTTTCTTTCTAAACGTTAACCGTAATGCCCTGTGTTTAATCTCCCTGTCAGTAGGCCCTTTGAGGATTGTGGTTCTACATCAGAGGGCTAGTAACCGCATTACGTTACAAAGGTTCTACTCTCTACAGACTAGTACGAACCTTTGTGATTTTATATACTTACTGTAAACTGTAACACATCCATTTTTGGCGGGATCGACCACAATAAACCATTTCTGTAAGAACTATATCTGTTTATCAACAACTTAACAATGTGTTTAATGTTAATTGATTGCGTTCAAATAACTGTTCTGATAAAGGTTGTGTGAATTGAATTTAAACAATAATAAACAAGATACTTCGTTTTAAGTAACCTAATGCATAGGTAAAATCTACTATATTCTGCTTTGTCCATTTGAACCAAACGGAACCACTTGAACAAAAGAAGCATTAATTAAAAGTATGATGCATTAAATATGTAAAAGAAACGAAATTTCACTTTTATTTGTATCAGTCCGTACTCTTTGGATGATTCTGTTTATCGACACACTTTGGCAAGCCTGAAATAAACTATTAGGGTATGCTGCCATATACACGTGAAATACTATACAAACAGGTATAGATAAGAGTGACCAGCGATTAGATAGGTTTCAGTTATCCATATATGATCGAATAGGTGTGCAGTGACGATATGACTCGCGGCCACGCGCACGCTCTAACCGGTAAAATCACATAAACGACTCGTGGGCCAGTGAAAATGAGGGCCACAATATTAATGAAAATATTCTTTCTCTGCACTCTGTTCTCAATACTTGTGCTTATATATTCATTAGCGAGACAGATCAGACTGAAAGATGTCGTCACTATAGACAGAATGGACTTGCTTGAAAGTAGAGCGATAGATATAAGTAAACAAGATGAACAAACTCAATCCAAAGAAGGTGAATTAAAATACATCTTGCAGTGGACTTCTCCGAAAAATGTGCCATTTGTGTATATGGGTGAGGGGCAAATGGGATTCATTGAAAGGAACTGCCCCTATACGAACTGTTTCGTGACTGCTGATAAAAATTACTTAGGTGATTACACAAAGTTTGATGTCATCGCTTTCGCTGGTCCTGAAGTGGTGCGAATGAGTAATTTGCCTACAAAGCGATCGCCTCATCAAAAATTTGCGTTCGCTACTATCGAATCGGCTGCTAATTATCCCGTGTGTTCTAATAAGTTGGATAATTTCTTCAACTGGACTTGGACTTATAGGTTGGATTCAGAAGCAAAGTGGGGGTATATTGTGGTTAGAGACGCTGAAAGCAAGATTGTAGGTCCCAAAACACAAATGAATTGGATCAAGTTTGAAGATATGGACCCTGTAAGTGATGAATTAAAGGAGAAACTAAAAACTAAGAACAAAGCTGCAGCTTGGTTCGTATCTAATTGTTACTCAAGAAGTAATCGTGAACGATATGTTAAGGATTTGCAAAGTGAGTTGAAAAAATACAATTTGGCTGTTGATGTTTATGGCCGCTGTGGGCCATTTAGTTGTCCTTCCGAAAAGGGTGAAGAATGCAATGAAATGCTTAAAAAAGATTATTATTTTTATTTAGCGTTTGAGAATGCGTTCAGTGAAGATTATGTTACCGAAAAGTTGTTGCACGGGTTAAAGAATAATGTTGTCCCAATTGTGTATGGTGGTGCAAATTACACGAGGTAAGCCAATTACAAAATTTAACTATTTTAGTACCTATCAGTTACACTCATTAGAATATTATTAAAGGTTAAAGTATAGATGCAAACAATATTATTTAAGTGTTAAGTATGATGTTAAGGATTAGTTAAGGGTGATGTTTTAAAACCTCAAATGAGACAAATTATTTCTCAAATTATTTGCAACCTTTTTCGTAAGTTTTTGTCATATTTTATATTACAGGTTTATGCCGGATGGGATTTACCTTAATGCAAGGGAACTAGGAGCGGAAAAGTTAGCAGCGAAAATGAACGAGTTAATAAGTAATCCAGACGAATATGCGGAATATTTTAGGTGGCAGAAATATTATTCTTATTACAGAAGATTTGAGAGTAAAGAAACAGATGATTATTGTAGGTTTTGTTCTATACTCTTTGAGGAAGATTTAGTGAAAAATATCTCAATCTACCACAACTTTAGAGAGTGGTGGGATCCGCCTAATAGATGTTAATTGTTAACCTTTCTAGAACTTACTAAAAAAAATTTTTTATTTTAAATAATAACTATGTATTTATTTACATGGATATTGTTTATTTTCGTTTACGTTGTTGTGGAAACTTTTGATTCCTTTTTGAGAACGGCGCCCACGGAGCGTGAATTTAACGTCGATAAAGTAATATGGAGAAGTTCAGAAAATTATTAACAAAAACTGTTATAGTTTCACGATATTCGCTAATAGATGGCGTTACATGTCAAGGTTTTAATAATAAACAATCGTTCTAAATATTATGACGTTGATATTTGGGGATAACATTAAACCTCTGTAATAAAAAGTGGATTATTCTAGTGTAAAAAAGATACTAAAGTGTAGGTATATTTTGTACTTTTGTATAAGATTGGAATGTAGCTATTATTTACTACATAAAGCATTATAGACGAGTAAAACGTTGGAAAAAATACGAACTGATAAGAATTTTATGATATTGCACAATTTTATGGTTATTTGTAACCGATTACTTACTATATACGTGTATATAAAAGCTACTTATTACTAAATAATAAACGACAAATGTATCCTATGGTAGGTGTATCTAGCTGTGAGGTCACAGCTAATCGTTTAACTTACAATTTAATATACTAACTAAAGGCACCTGCCTTTAGTTAGTATATTACGATTGGATCTATCGTAATTAGGGAATTCGATCCCGGACCTTTTTTGTAGTCCCAGATTTTCGGGATTGTCTACAATCCCGGGATAATCCCAACTCTAACTAACTTCAACAAAATGCGTATCTATACTAATATTATAAAGAGGAAAGATTTGATTGTTTGCATTGAATAGGCTCCGGAACTATTGGACCGATTTGAAAAATTATTTTTCTATAATGATAGCTACATTCATGAGGAAGGTTATAAGCTATCAAGCATTACGCTACTATTCTTAACGCAGGTGAAACCGCGTGGCACAGCTAGTGAGGTATAAATTGCATTAGAATGCATGTATTCTATTTCATTTACATAAACATATTATACATTTGGTATCGATTTTCGGAAGCTACGAATGTTTTTGATTAGAAATTTCTATAAGATCGATATAATAATAATTATTATTATATTTTGTTTTACACTGTTCTGGATAGCTGTTGTTAGTTGCATCAAGGTTGTATTTTGTATGTATATTATTATAATTAGATTACATTGTTAGGATTAATCGTTATGAGTTTGGAGTAGTACTAAGTATATCGTTATTTATTGTATTAACAGTCGTCAATGTTTGTTGGTAGTCGATATAAAAGTTAAAGACGATGAACCATAAGGCTTAGAAAGATTTTTTATTATACCTAATACTTAGATAAAATATTTTTGGTTAAGTTTAGCAAATTTTCTTAAAAAAATAAATCTTTTTTGTAAAATTGCTTTTATTATTTTTGAAACTCTTTTTATTAAAATAATATTTCACTTCTCGAAATTAAATGCAGTATTAATAGATCTTATTACAATTATCTATTCTAATAATATAAAGCTGAAAAGTTTGTTTGAACGCGGTAATCTCTGCAACTACATTCATGAGGAAGGTTATAGGCTATCAAGCATTACGTTACAATTCTTAACGCAGGTGAAATCGCCTTACAACGAAAAAGCGTAACGCAAATACATTAATGGTCAGAAGTTTATCTAAGGTTTTGCTTGTGTAAAATATTATACTGAACTGAACTGAACAGGACATACATCATTGCTTTGTGTGGTTAATTAGTCCTAGTTATTCGAGTGGAGCTTCTGTAGTTGGTACTATTATCTAGTTTGTGGTTGTACTTACGAGTTTGTTCCATATTAAGTTGGGTTTAGGTACAAGGAAAAAATAAAAATCAATGTCAAATATTATTACACGTGACCGTGATGTATGTGATAATAGAAATGTCACGTATACTTGAGACGTGGGTTCTGCACCAAGGTCAATGACCCTACGTGTCGTCACACAGCAACTTAATTATCACTTATATAGTTCGCTTTTTTTGGAGTTCTCCTAATATTGAAATTGACCTTTTTGGAAATTTGGGTTTCTTGACAACTACATTTTAATGCGAGTTACGAGTAGGTAGGTAAACAAATATTTTCGGGTATAAAGATAGGTAGCTGATATTATTATGTAGGTATTTATGACATTGCGTCAAACATTGTAATCTAGATAATCTAAATAAAATTAGGTAAGTATCAGGAAGGCGACTTAAAAAATTACTGACGTAATTGAACTTTATGATCACTTTAAAAAAGTACTTTAGAAAAGGTACTTTATTTTCTAAAGTACTTTTTCTTAGATAAAATTAGCATTTACCTACTTAACTATTTTCTTATACTTACAAAAAAAATAAGAGAATTTAGAAGACGTTAAGGAGATACCGCTAAATTAAGATGTCGATTATAATAGATATCCAATCTTAAATTAATATTAAGTTCGTGCCTGGAATAGTGGAAGAGTTCATACAAGCCCTTACCATTGTATTTGTAGTTTTGGTTATTTGCTTCAAGCCCTAAAAGGGCTGCATACTTCACCATAGAATTTTCTGACAAACAACATCGATAAATTCGGATAATCGGCAATTACAACATAGTACCCACTAATACACGTGAAACTATAATGGTGTAATTATTCACGGCTTAGTTTCGCAATTATGCATCATTATCAATGCAGATGTGTTTAATGGAATTAACAATACATTAGTGCATACCGTAAGCAGATTGCTGTAGTTAAGGTCCTTAGCAGACGACACAGGGTGCTTGCAAGTGCTGCAAAGGATTTAGCGGCGATGTTAAGCCTTAGCTACGGTGGTCATTCCGCCGACCGTGGCGTGTACAGTACAAAGCCATCCTTAAGAGCTCTAATAAAGACCCAGTCAATACCTACGACGGCCAGGGACCGACGGCTTAACGGCTTTCGAAGCACGGAAGCTCGCATGAAAATTGCCGCGGTCATCCATCCGAGTAGCGACCGCGCCCGCCGTTGCTTAACAGTGAGATCGCTTGCGATCCGCACTACCAGCGGAACTTCACGTTTCATTATGTAGTTTATACAAATAATTCAAGTTCTTTATATGCTGAGTAGGTATGTTATATCAAATTTGGTATCGAAGTTTGTGAAGAAAAGTTAATGCTTTAAAGGGCGTCGTTTGGAAAATTCGTCCTGTAAGATCGCAATCTGTAGCGGACGGTCTCAGAGGACCGGCTTATCCTTTAGGCAAAGTTTGACTATTTTGGTTAGGGTTGAGTAGCGAGATTTAAAATTCATGAAATAAATGGAGATTATATTTTAAACTATATTAAAGACGTTTTGGAAGACTTCGGTTCCAACTTCATTATTTATAACAGCTAATCAGTAGTGGGCGGCGGTTTTGTAAACATATAATTTTCTTTGGACAATGCAATGTGGACAATGTTTCACAAGATAAATTGAAGATTATAAATTTGTAATTCATTAAATATATCTTTATCTATTTAAGTAATAGACAAGTCCTGACTCACTGACTGACTGACTGTGGACTGACTCATCCTATTATCATTTTGAAACCAGAGAAATGACTGTTTCCTTTTTACATTTATATTTTTGTTTTTAAAGTGACATAACTTTGTAAACTGTTATTTCTATAAATTCGAGACTTCGAATTTGTTATGAAAGTAAGCCAGTATCATTACTAAAAAGTGTCTTTAGGATTTCTTGAAATTCGGACAGGATAGAGATAAAAAAGGATAAACTGGATTTTCATTTCGGCCTTAAAGTTGTTTTTTTCCGTTAATCCTCAAGGATGATTCAAAGTCTACTTTGTATGTCTGTAACGAAATTGCTGCAATTTCCAATTCCATGCGAGGCCGCGAGGGCCAAGGGATGAAAGTTTGTTTGAAATTGCGGTCCTCTAGACCCAATTGTGAAGTCCATGGGGGCGAATTCGCGGCCATAATGCTAGTATAGGATAATTCTCTACTCATATAGGATTTAAAGACTACAGTAACAAGATGAAAATAAAAGGGTTTGAAAGGCCAACATAAGCCTAAAAGATAACCTTTAGGTAAAGTTCGGCTATTCTTAGCAAAGGTGAGAGCAGGTTATTTCTAGTTTCTCTTTCTACTAGGCACAGGTACATTAAATATACATATAAATTTATTATAAATTATATTAATATGTATTATTTTAAGACTTAACAAGTAACCGTGCATAAAAATCTAATCAACACAAACATGAATTACATAATTAATTGTCAAATCTATTGTGCCTGAAAGCATCATTATTTTGTACTAATAAATATAATATATTATTATAATTTTATCTTTGCTTAAGAGAGTCAAACCCAATTTTTTGGGTTTCAAACACAATGGTTAAGAAAATTGCCATCGATTTAGAATTACGTGTATGTAACTTGTGTATCTACGTGTTAGTTGAATAAAATATCAATTAGCCCTTTCATATAATGTCTACCGAGACATACATAGTTAGTAGTATCTAGAGATACTAAACATAACTGAAAAAGGTTTCGTATCTTTCTTTACACGCTCGCTGCTCTTAAATCCCGTTGCGAGCATAAAACTTATATGATCTCTCTTACACGTTACGTGTTTGTTTATAGCGTGTCTAAAATGTGTGAATAGCTACGTTACAATGATACAAGAAGAATGGAGGGAAGGAAAATAAATCATTTATTTGTACTAATGTCAGTAGATGTGAATATAAAATACTTATTTCAGTTCACCTTATTAATACAATAGCGTTATAACTATAAAAAAATTATTATTATATCAATAAACGATTATTTAAATTAAGTAATTCTATGTTTTAATTAAAGAGCATGAAGCAAAGGATTGCCTATATTTGTTTAGCGAATTTGGACACAAATGATCTGTAAATTCCAAAACCCAATAACTTTAACTAAGTTAAAACTTAATTTTAACCTATTAGATACAAGTTAAACAACGCATATTTTTAAAGAAAATATTTAAGGAGCCTTATAAGCTGTAAGCGGATATGGTATAAATGTTTGTTAACATACAAACTTACATAGTATCTCACTATAACAGTCAATGGAGCAGTTTAAATGCTATAGACATATAAACAATTTTACCTGCAATAGTTGACAAGTGACTGATATTTTACTATTTACAGCTTCTTCCAGTTGCAGAAATAAATAAAATAAATAACGCTTCACACTCGCAGCCCCACACAGGACTTCCTGTGTCGTGTGTCCATGCACACACACACACACACACACAGACAATTACCCAAACACCCAGACCGGGAACAGAAATCTAAATTCATCATTTAAATTTCTGCCCCGCTGAAGATCGAACCAAGCACCTTTCGAATGGTCGACTGGCGCAATTAAGCAGAACAACGAGAAACATTAGCAAACACAACCAAGAATTTCAAGATTCGAGTCAAACTGCACAAGTCGTTGAAGATAGTTGATACTCCTATACAGCAACGCAGTAATGAAGTAGGAACTACTTCCAGTGAGCTCGCTATTAAACTCAAGTTGGACAGAAACAGTTCGTGTGAGCCAAATTTCGTATTAACTCTTCCCGTTTGTACGAAGTTGACTTTAGTGTACATTTCATTTGCTTCTACGAAAGTTTGGGAATTGTTATTAATTACCCAGGCGAGTCTGCTGTCTGTGACCAGTGGTAACTTAGTAGTTGAAGTTTGGTATACTGTTCTGGTCGATCCGGGTTCAAACCCCGCACGCACCTCGAACTATCTCTTCATTGTGTCATTCATATCGAATATAGTCTACCATATTAATATAATTATTAAGACTATACGTTTACCTACATTCATGTTTTTTTTTTAATTTTATTTCCTTTACGGTGGACGCAATACAGTAGGTACTTCAGATATGTAGGAACTGCATAGTCTCATGAAAATCAACTAAAAATTCACGAGACAAATATTTGCATTGAGGTACCTTTTGTCGCAAACCTGAGCCTGTCGCTTTAAAACGTGTAACTGCATAGATGTTGAAGAAAATCGCTGAGCAATGCCACTATTTCCACTGTTTCCAGCTTCGAGAGCACTCGACAGTGGTGCTTCAGCCAGCAAACATCAGATAACATACCTAAGAATAATATCTTAATACTGATACAGTATAATCAGGCCTTTGTACCTACTCCGCGATGTTTTATACAAGCGGACACAGCAAACACACTTATTCACTTAAAAACTGTTTTTTAGGTATCATCATTAGGTATTTGCACACACTCAATGAACGTTAAACAATCAAATGGTTCAGTGATTAACACACATTTATAGAAGGATTACTTTCTAACATAAAGATAAAAAAAAGTATTCTTGTAAATTGTGAATAGGTATCACTTTTCAATAATATTCTTCAAAATATGTGGCTTAAAATATGTGTGAAAAATTATTTATTCACTGTTCATTACTTTTCTGTTATGCAATTGTTCCTGTGGTAACAAAACGGACAAGTCACATACTTTGACTAAAGTGTACCTACCTACAGTTTGTGAAGTTCGGGCTTGTAGAGTTAGGGCGTGTAGAGTTAGAAGCTTGGCTCTACATGAGATCTGATATCTTTTTGAAATTATCAGAAATAACTCTGTCTACAGATTATACATAGAAGATTGAAAAGATCTTACAGACTTTATAAATACTTGCTCATAATATTCCCGTAAGCGTCGAAACCCCCAAATGAATCATGGATAAAAAATTAAAATACCATTTCGCCGCCGGCGTCAATTTGTCTGGGTTTCAAGGATTTCAAATGTTAAAAATTAATTTTAAAGGAGAAGCCCCTTTATAAATTTGCCAGTTGCCGCTTCTTATTAATATCTTACCCTATTATTATATTTTTATTGGAACAATGCAGCAACGCAGCGCGGTAAAATACATCCATAATATTTTATCTGTTATCTTCTAATTTCAACAAAATTTTCGACGATTCGTGTAAACCTATGCTATCGAACGTCAATGTGAGAATAAAATCTTGTTAAATTTTATATAAAGCACTTCAAAGCAAAAATAGCTGCATAATTTTGTAGCAAAATTGCTCCTCAATTTATGCAGGCGCTGTTAAGTTATTAAGCAATGGAATTTTCATGTTCCTCATTTTATACTGGGAATTCCTGCACTATTACATAGTTAAGAGAAATTTGCACACATTTTTTCATAAATTTTATGAGTTAATCGTTACCTACCTACTGCAAGACTGTTTAAGATGTTTTAACTGCTAAGTAGTTATTAACATACCTACTCGTATTGATGAAGTTAAAAAACAAATTCATGGCCTTTCGGAAATCTATCGGAAATCGCTCGAAAATCATCGCCCGCAGATTTTTCGAATTTTAACTAACACTTGTTTATTATACTACCATAACGAGCAACCAAAACTCTCGTATTTAGGTAATTCTAAGACCATGTTAATTATGAACGATTATAAATTCAAGAAAGTTTCTATCATAGTGTATAACGTTGTCTTTGCTTAGAGGTTAAACTAATTTAATGGCTACTTGGGGAGCTGATACAAAGTTGTGATTTAAGATTGTTTGCAGCAGTGCCTTAAGTTAGTAGATTTAATTTTGAACGTAAATTTACCACGCGGTATTAATTGATGCCAGCATTAATCCCTTGACTGGCCTCGGACTGTAATGGACCTCGAATACTAATCTGTAGATAGTGGGTTCAATTCTCACCTACAATATAGTTTTGTGTGCTCGAATGTTTTGTCTGCGCCCTTTCTCAGTGTTTTTACTATCACTGGGAATACTTCGAGAGATAGAGATAATAATAATATACTTCTAATCTCAGGGATAAGGCAATGATCTAGCTTTGAAATACCGGTCAGTACCGTGGTAGTTTGCGATCGTCGAAAAACTTTATCTTCATTCATTTGTTTTAAAAACCGTCGTTTTAAATAAATTTAATACTTAGTAGTAATAGTAGGTAAATGCCAATTGTGGTAGTTACTTAACTATTTTTAATATGCTAAAAACTTGCAACAGTCGCAAGGTCGAACAACTCTCTCAATTAAAAAATAGAGTTTATGTTAGGTGCCTAAGTAGATAAATACTCGTAGGCGTCACCTACGACTTACAGAACCCTAAAGTTCACTTTACAAAGACGCCGAGGGATTAGCTAAATGGGGCCCTTTAGTACACACCGCACTACAAGTTACATTACGACCGAATACTTAGGCCTACTTTAAGACCTTAAAGTTTTGCAGACTAACTTACCTTTTGAATTTAATAGACTTACTCATTTACCTACATTTTAAGCCGGTCGTTTATATAAGAAAAGAAAAAGAAAAAAATGCTTTATTGCCACACAAAAATTACATAATCTAATTTACAAATAACTATATAAAGTGTGGGCAA
>DWAV01002000.1:0-12043 GCA_018231305.1 Noctuana lactifera | reverse complement strand
AGAGACGCTGCTGCCCATCTCCTGGATAACTGTTCCCTTCCTCGCCTCTTACGAGTCCCACGGGTAGATTGGGGGTGGCGCTATTCTAGGCCGGCGCCACACGGCAAAATAATGATAACACACCATAATAATGATATTAATTCACAAATATAATAATAATGTAATAAACGAAACTTTTACTTGCGCGTAAATTGAAAAAGATATCCTAATACACACCCAACCATTATACGCGATATAAAAATCACAACAGGGGATGGATATAGGGGTGTAAAAAAAATATTAACGCACGATAGCGCACGATAGATTATTTATCGAATGATATTGACGAGCGCGTGACTGCCCTAATACCAAACCTTTATTATAGCAGATTTATGACGTATTGTCATGTCACTATGTATGTGGAGGTCTTCGTATTGACAATAATGTGGACTGTAATGAAAAACTGGTAATAATGATTAAAGGAAGATATGATAACCCTTAAGGTTAAGGACAATCTGTGACGACCAGCGTGGCTTAGTTGGTACCATGGCGGTAGAACATTGGGAACGTCCCGTATTCGATTCCTAGCGCGACAGAAGTTTAAATGATGAATTTAGATTTTCATTCCCGGTCTGGGCGTTTGTGTAGTTGTCTTTGTTTGTATCCATGGCATCCACGATAGGGAATCCTAGTCGCCGTTACATTTTTACAATGTAACGGTGACATGTAGCCTACAATTATTATTTACCTAAGAAATTCTGTTAATTTCAACGGTACATTACAATAAGCGTATCACAAAGGACATAATATATATAATATATATACAAGGATAACCGTGTGAAAGTAGCAAAAGGAAGTGTACCATCCGTTGGGGAGGGTAGGGAAAAGTGATCCTCTAACCACAGCGTCACATGTGCACGTCGCTACTTTACCCCTAATGGGGAGGTGAAGATGGTCGGTATTGTTAAGCGGAAATTTATACTGCAGGGGGAAAAGGCTTAAAATTGGTCACGATGAATTTTATTAAAGATGTTGGCTGACATCGCTATAAGGGAACCCCCTTCTAGGAAACCTTAGGAAAATATCAAATTTTACATAGCGATCGAACGAAATCAAACATAGCCGAAATTATGTATGAAGTAAAATAGACATAGTGTGTAGGTAGTGCCAAATACATATATTTTTTCAATGACTTATAAAATAATAATTTATTTAAAATCATTAACTGTCAACTTCAACAAATTTAGGTTGATATGTATGTTTTATATTACTATGTACTTTAAAAATGAAATCTGCGATTCATGATATTATACCCGCTTTTAATGTTCTATTACTTAGTTCGCTGTCCGATATATAGGACAGCATGATATATGAATAACTGAAAGATCCTGTTAGATGTAAGACATCGACACGGCACGCTAACTCCGTGACGTGACGTGAGATGACCCAGCTGCTCCGTGACAGTGTACTTAGCACGTCTCTTCGTACCTCAGTTATGTCGTGTTAACTGTGTGCAATAAACTTAGTATCAGAGTTTTACGAGGGACGTAACTATACTAACACTTACTGGTAACACTATATAAATGCCCCCCACTTCCCTTTGTACTGAATTTTTCTACGACGAATTGACAACACACATTCCCCACACTTCGAATTAGGGCTTCATTTGAGTGTGACAGGTCTTATTTGCACCGTCCTCTCTGTATCTCATCAATGGTTACAGCCTTAAACACTTATAGAAAACACCTCTTCATATTAACATAAAGAGGTGATTCTAGTGAAATATGATACCTCATGTCGATTAACGACTAATTTTTATTGTCTCTAAGTGTTGTAATATGTATATATTTACATATATATAGCATTACGTAGACGCTATTAAAATTTAAAGGCAGAAATGTATGTTATACGTGGATAGTCATTTTATGGATAGATCTGTAACAGAGTAATATACTAGTGGACCTAAATGGGTCCTAAAGCGTACGCCTACGGCCCATGGCCCGCCCAAGCCGCAGGCGGTTGCTAGTCTAATACAGTATCAAGTAGCAACACCTCAATGTAAACGGCGGCTCTTACTAAGATTTTAAGACATTTAATAAATGTTATTATCTCATTACCTCCAGATTAACTCCGCAACTCCACAAGATCTAATTAGCTTAATAAATGATATTAAGGGATGAGAAAAATGTGTTTAATGATAATATGTACTTAGGATTACGTAAACAAAGCGCCATTTTGGGAGTAATAGCGTAGGTTGTTGGAAAATTTAGCGAAAACATAAAATTATGTGTAGCTTTCAACATTTATATTTTCTTATACTTAAAACCAAGTCGAGTCCCGCGATTTCCACCGCCACTAAAATCACATCATTTGGAGTACTTTTTACCCCATTTAACTCTTTGTGTGACTTTGGTGTGGGCACTGAGTATATAAAATTTTAATGTGGTATTTTTTATAATAAATGTTATCCATTAGTTTACTAGTAATTAACGACTCATTACATTGAGGCTCATAATGAGTCTATTTATTTACACTGAAAATGATAACTTGATGTAAAGAATAAGCGCTCCACCCCATAGCTGTCAAGTAATTTATCTGGCATAAAAAAAAAGTTTTAAGTAACGAGAATTAATCAGCTCGTTTGATGGTGAAACAGAACAATGTAAAAGTATCTATTAGATAACTATCAGAAACTTTATTAGGCTGTAAATATCATAAATAAATATAAAAATTGTCATCTTTATAGTAATGGCACATACTATACGAGTATATCTTGGGGCAATGACACGAGAATGCAACTCACCGCGCCACCACGGTCTAAGTGTGTCAGGAGGCTTTGAGAATCCATTTATATCTTTCCCTTACTTCTTTCCAGGCTGCACACTGGCAATTAGGCTGAGAATATAATGGAGTCTAGATGGATTCACTACTTACACAGAAGCAACTTCTCGTAGTAGGTATTCAACAAGAAATGCATGTAACAGAAGTGTCTGTACGAGTAATAAGTAGGTATTACTATTGTATTAAACTGCTTTATTGATTAGTGGTCATTGACCCTTTATTTTCCTATACATTTTTTAAATATCACCTCACAATCATAGCCCCATATTAGGATAACTTTTCAGAATTTTCTTTTCAAAAAACTATTATTTCCTGTGCCATAAACACACACAAAGGTATGGTAACTATACTCTGCACTATACGGGACGTCAAATATGAGGAGTGTTTGGGTCATGGCCCATAGTCCACCAAGCACACAGTGCTTGAAAAACATGCGTGCAGAAATCGAACCCAGATCCATCCGAACGGTAGCTCGAAATTCAACGACTAGGCTATCACTGCTCTTCTCAAGGCGGAAAACAAAGAAAAATAATTCCTTACTTATTCTTGCGTCTAGAAAGCATAATGTTTTGCAATCAATACAAATCAAACCATCTATAGTACTCGTATAATAGGTTTGAAGTTGATTGGCACGTGAACATAACATACTGCTGAACGAATGCATTGGTCACGTAACAGATGTTCTGTTTAATATAACTCTAATGTTTTCAAAACAATACCTTTTCTGTTTATACTCGTACTTTGATAAGTACGCTTGTATAGGTAAGTATAATGCTTCATCGTATAAAGGTATTATTACACAACTTCTCAAGTCTTCTATTGCAATCGTCTCTTACTGGCATTCCCGAAAAATACACATTAGTAAGCCGACCTTGTTCTATATCATGATAACTAATTGTTAATTTATTCAACACAATTCCTATTAAGCTTAATATAGCTATTCATTCATTACAAGTAACTTATAGTTTTCGCAAGGTTCCAGCGATAAAGGAGCGAGGTATATTAATCAAGTTGACAGAGTCCAAGGAAAACACATTAGAAGTTTGTAAAGTTTATCCGGAAGACGGTGCAGGTGAAGCAAATAGCGACGATAAATTTAGAGCTCGATATCTGATTTGTGTACTTCAGGCCAATGGAAAAATCAAAACTCGTACAGAAATGAAAAACAATCTTTTGGATAAGAAAAAGCAAAGATACATAAATTCTAGAAGACTCATAACTCTAGAATTATTATAGTTGGATAGAAAAGATCGTAACAAGGAGAAGATCCTTACAATGTACGAGTACGACGTCTAAACTCGATGATAAAATAGGAAAGCTTTAAAATTAATAAATCTTAAATGTACAGAATTTGCTATTCCAGATTCAAACGTAAAAGGCGGATTTGTAAAAAGAGAAAAATCTTATGTAAACGACCTTAAGTTTTTAATGGCGCGATCTGCAATGACCACTTCACACCAGATAATGCAGTTTCTATTGTCTGTCCACAATTATCTGTAAAAGATTCTGAAGTAAACAATTCTTTTTCAACCTCAATTAAACTGTCGCGTCTCCTTGCCGTAATTACTATAAAACCCTGTGCTTTAGAAGACGGATTGCATTGCAAAAACTAGCGTCAAGTTGTCTAAGACAGAAACTCGGAGAAATATGTCTAGAATTTATCCGGCTCAAAGGACCAACTGGAAAGTTTCGAGATTCTTCGCGAGATGGCGCGGTGCTGTGAACTTTTCTTTGTAGCAATTGTAAAATTTACTTCCTTGTCATCTTGTGAACTAGCTCCGACGTGTTGATTACACCCTTTCAGCAAAGTTCTGGAATTTCGACAGTACCTGAAAAAGACAATGTTATCTTAGATGCGCTGTTTTATAACAGGAAATTTAAAATTGCTGGATTTTTATTTGAGGAACATGTTGGTATTACTAACATTGTAGACGTTTTCCGTTGATATAAGCACGTAGACATCTAATAACCTGTAGTAGAACGGCGTGAACCATTGTAGTATAGAAGTGCCGTAACGTCACAAAATTTTTAGTTTTTTTCGTAAAACTTATTCTAGTTTAGGAACATAAAAAGAAGATTGAGTAAACAAACTTAACTACATAGTTTGTGACAAACAATATACAGTAAAGTATCAACAAGTAACACAAATATTAGGGGAACGTGAAAAGCATGTAACAATCTAACTTAAAAAGTTAAAGAATGAAATTGGATTGAACTTAGCCACCTAATGAAAAGTTTCTATCGAGTTATCCAAAGGCATAATATGAAGTGTCAACTTTGCATTGACCGTCTCATCAAGACGTCGTTCCCTCTCTATCCAGCCCATGAAATCAGAGAAAGACGACCGACCCAGCCGACGGGCATCCGCAAACTACACAGCTAGTTATTAAACGCTACCTGAATAATTCATAACATGGGGGTAGAACGAAATAACTTTGCAAGTTCTAGTGGCACCGGTTGCAACAAAGTTTAAACTTTATTGCGGGACGAAAAAGTCCAATTTAGCGCGGTCGGTTTTCCAACATTTTTATAACTGTCTCGACTTCGAACGGCCTTTGGAGATTTGAAAATCAAAGGAGTTAAATGTTCTAGAAGACTTTATTTACTACTGATTTTTTTTTACTTTTTTCAATCAGATACTGAAATTGAAGCGTAATGTGCCGTCTAAAGTAGTTTAAAGAAGTTTACCAAACAATTTCACTTGTTAATTTAGATTTTCAACTTTAAGAGGTTTAAAAAGAATTTTCACGAGTCCCTGAGTGTTTATTTTAAGTTCGGAACTTTCGAGTTCATTTCGGACTATGTAAATCGAATAAATTATACAATATCTAGCTAAATCTAATTCTTAGCCAACTTCTGTTTTTAATTTTTTTATCGTGTTTACCGATTTAGATAAAGTTTATTGTATGTAGGGTCACTAAACAGTTTCGATTCCCAATCGCACTCAATAGGTGGCGCAGCGATTAGGTTTCAGGACTATCTGTTTACTTTTGGACCAAACCAACGTTCAGGAACGATGAAAACGTCTGCCATCGTTCCCATCATAAAACATTATTACATTTGTCCTATGTAAGTACACAAGTGTCTAAGTAAGTAGGTACACAAAGAGAATAAAAATATCGATGATATAAAAATTAATTACAAAGCACATAAAATGCAAAAAAGGATTCCTCTAAAACAATAACATCTCTAGGAAGCGTCATTGCCAAGGAGTAATTAAGCTGAAACCATAATTTAGAAGATAGAAAAGATAACAAAGAATGGGGAGGCTATACATAATAAAACAATGGCGGTCCCGTGTCGCGTAACACTTCGTAATAATACGTTATTCGATGTGAATTATGTGAATGTTTCGAGCTCAAGCGACTCCGACCGCGAAATTTTAATAATGAATTAAAACATCCTTTCAAAATGTTAATTTTTAATTAGGATGGCGTTGCGGCCGCCCCACGGTGCGCTGCTATACGATGTTCGCAACGAATTTACAATAAAATGCTTTTAGTATGGGGGTTACTGGAATTAAAATTACTATGGTATGTGCACAAGTGCTAGTCACCGTCCGAGGTAGGTATGTGAGGACAGTGGAGGTATAGACAAATGTCACTCTGAGCGTCTGTTGATCACTAGTGTTTCTTAGAAATGAAAAAAAAAAGGAATTTAAACCGTCGTTAAACATGGTCGGAGGCGCTTTGGACGGTTTGACAACATTGTGGCGGGTTGGCCACTAACCCGTATCTCCAGTCCGCATTGGAGCAGCGTGGTGGAGTATGCTCCAGGCCTTCCTCGGCTGTGGGGAGAGACCCGTGTACCCAGCAGAGGGACATAAAAAGGGTTGAAGGCAGGCAACTAAAATAGTTGAGCTTTGTAATTATCTCATTTACATTTGCACAAAACAGTGTATGTCACGTTAGCTAGTTTGAGATAAAAACTCAGTTAAAATTCATGCGCCCTACCCACCTTAAATGTCAGACGGATAACAAATCCAAAACGCTAACGACCACGCCAAAAAATGTTGAAACAAATTCAGAAATTGGGCGACCTTTGTCTAATTCCAAATCGATTCCACTTAACAATATTTCTATAAGAAAGCCTTTCTTCGACCGCTTAAGCCCTTTGTCTTGAAGGACAGTGGACAAAGTTTTCGGTAATTAAATTTTTATATCTTCCTTTCGTGCCTTTCCTAAATGAGGCTGAAATCGACTGAATATTTTTCCGAGAAAATTCCGTCGACGGGTTTAACGACCATTCCAGTTATGTTTAGGTAATAGTTATTTTAAGGCGTCAGAGAATTTCAGTGTTGACATTGTTTGTTTTGTAAGAAATAAAATGCACAGGCTTTCGTTCGCTCTTCTACACTTCACACTATATGAGTGGATTCTAGGATACACAGGATACCCCACATTAGGATTCGCTCTGTCGTGGAATCAACAGACACACATCTTACGTAGATTCGTTCCTCATACTTCTTAAGATACTTTTATTATTTGAGAAAATAATTGATTATAAATAATAAAAATATTACTTTTCAGAAAATATATCATTAGTTTATTAAGATTAATTTTAGAAATATATATCTGACCTTTAGAAGCAAACAACGAACTATTGTGGAAAAAAATGCGATCCTACAATTTATAGGTATATCTTTATCTGACAGACCATACAAGTTATTAACAGAGATGTCAATTTAAATTTTACAAATCCTCTTAAAGGTATAAAATTTGCATACACTTATTCAAATTGGTCCATTCTCGTCTCAAACTAATTGCACTAAGCAGTAAGATATGTATTTAAATAATTTACATATATTGATGATGGATTCGATTATGATATTGATAATGTCGTAAAATATAATAATAATATAAAAGGTGTTTTTTAAATTAATTTTGTGCGAAAATGTGTATTATAAAGCTGTTATTGAATTTTAATAGGTATTAGTAAACGGTGCTAGATGCCCGAAACCATCAGATTCCCACTTCTGGGCACGGCACACCACTCTTTTCAAATACGAGGATTTAGGCCATAGGAAACTCATATTATATCCCTTTTAAGAACTTTTATGAAGAACTCTTAGGCAAGCAGGTTTTACCAGAATGTTTTCCTTCACTGTTGCAACTAATTAAAGTTAATTTCTTCAAACGTTAACGTAACGTAAGATACATAACTTCTCTAAATACCTACTCTACATAAATTATCTACGCCGACTAGTAGCCAACCCGTACCGGATTTCGTCAAACCGCACTAATGGCCTTCGACCAAGTTTAACGAATATTATGTATCCATACGATTATCGAAACACATATCGACTATGCATATAAATGTAAGTAAAATGTGACACTAGCGGTCACATATCTGAGTACCTACCGACCGCGTCGGTTGCTACGAGTAACTTTAAGATCATTTGCGATCCACAATACCAGCCAGCGGGGTTATACGCGCTTCATGATACAGAATGAACAGTAATTACAATTACCAACGTAAAATAACTTCAAATAAAAAATAATAAAGTATAGAATCGTACTTCTTTCTAAAATATCCGTTTTAAAGCATTTCGCAGCGAAAACTTGTTTAAACAGTAGATTTATGCTAAATGCTCGCGTGGCCTTAGGATTTTTATTGCCACATAAAAAGTAAATTCAAATTAACTCCCGATGTAACTTCAACTAACTTCAACCCTCGGTGGTGGAAATTATTGCCCTTTTTAATAGCTAATATGATAAGGTTTAAACTTTGGTAGTTAACTGGGGTAATTTTAAAACGAATTTTGAGTGCCAAATAAGGGGAAAATACGTATTTACATTAATTGACGTAGTTTCTTAAGATTAGGCGCTAAGTATAAAGTAAGTAACATTTGCACTATCAATAATATTTAGCAACATTAAAAATAAGTTAGGTAGGAATACTCAGTCGCACAATTTGTGTACTATTCAAAGGACCAAATTAAAAAAAGTTTCCGATAAAAACGCGGGAACTCCACGAGTAGCAAAAAACTCATCGACATGTACCTAGCACCGGGAATATTAATATTGAAATGAGAACTCCAACGGGGAATATCTTCAAAACACACGATATTTTTATCATCCCAGTTTCTGACCGTAAAATAAAAAACTCAGTAACAGTGACTTAATCCGAAATAAAATTTGTATTTTCAACAAAAAATGTATGTTTTTACTTTTAAATATTAGATAAAATAAATAAAGTAACTTAAAGCACACGTTTAAAACCTAAGTTCAAAGAACTTTAATAGACAGCTACCTACAGTTAAATGACTTTTTTAGCCCACTAATATACCTACGTATAAAAAAGATTCTCGCAACTCGTTGTTAGTATAGTACTACCTACGCGTAGTATCAACCTAATAATAAGTTAAGTCTTTTTAATTCAAAAAGTGTTCCAACTCCTATTTTTCAGCTGCGAAAATAATTGTCAAGTGATTTAGCCTGTTCGGATTCAAAGCTGGAATAAGTGGAAAACACTTTCGAAGAATTAGATTAATGTTGTGAACGGTCTCTACAAAAGTTTCCAGCTTTTTTCCATAGTTTACGAGGAAAAGAGGAGATAACAGAATCGTTAATGGAATAGTCGCCTCACTGTGCTTAATCTGGAAGCGAGACATCTGATTATCGTTCAGGACTTGTCCATAGTGACTTTACTGGGTTATAAAGGCGTAACTATAAAAAAAACTAATATGTTTTAGCGTCCAAACGTCTACAGTGACTGGCGCGTGGAATTATAGTGAAAATTTGGCATCGACCGGTTACCGGACGTCTATCGTGCAGTTTAGAACAGTCTAGTTACATAAAAAGTGATCTAGTTAACTTGTCTGTTGAACTTTGGTCTACAATTTTGTTACAGGATGATAGATTAAGCTACATGATATTAGCCTACATAACATTATTTTTAAATATAATATGTTAATAGTATGTTATTCTATACCTTGTCTATGTTCAGAAAGATCGGAGGTGGCTACAGAATCGCTTCCTCGATTGCAGCCGCGCCCGCTACCTACATACCTACACCGCACAATCGCCTTGAACACGACCATACCTTTACACAGCGTGTGATTTTGCGAATAGCCCCCCTAAGCTTGCTCCCCACTTGTTGGGGATTAAGGTATCCTTTTGTGCAAAATATTGCAGAATGTGCGTTTAATCTGAACGGGAGAGGCCCATGCTTCGCTTGCTTTTTTGTTAGGAGAAATTTTTATTTTTATTCAAGATAATCTCGGAGCAATTTTACTGGCAATCGCTAGCTGCCGGTCGTACTTAACGGTTCTATAGACATTCACGTTACGCAAACCTTAATAAGGGATCAGTGACGTGCGAACGGATGTTTTCAATTTATACATAATTGATACGTAACGCCTTTATCGAGGTGCAAGAAGATAAAGTTAAGATGTATGGAAGGGTGTTGATTATAATACGAATATACACGTAACATTGTGAAAACTGTTAGTATAATTACTATTATAACAGCAAAGATATTATTATGTAAGTACATCTAGACACATGACCCCAACTAGTAAGAATCGAATCCTGATCTACCAGAGCAAGACAAAGACAATAGTAGTAAATTTCTCGCTCTGTAGTTTTATTGCTATCACAGCTGTATTAACCATTACTAAGACAATATTAGTCACCATACAAAAACAATGGCTCAGAACATCTCCCATATACCCGGACTGACTAACACGACCAACTATGCGAGTATAGCCCTGCTCTGGATAAATTGTACGAATTAATGCTATCTTAACGGTCATATTGGCGACATTACCACCCTATTTGTCTGCAGTAGGGATGTGCCTGACTAAGATTAAAAAGAAAAGGACGGTTGCGGATATTATGGCACTTTCAAATTACTAATAAATGAATATTCAAAATAATAATATTAATAATGTGCTTTATTTTAAAAATGCAAACAAAAGAATTTAAAGGTATTACGCATTAAATTTTAATGAATCAAATTAAAATTACATTATTTGCTTATTTCAATAATGATATTAAGTATTATTATTATTTTGCTGTTGGTGATGTGGTATTATTTTTCATAACCATAAAAATATTAAGTATAGGTATTAGATTTTTCTTTTATTCGTCATAATTATATTTAATTATGAAAATAAAAATGTCACCATTAAAAAAAGAACGATGAAAAATATTTGCAAAATGACCAAAAAAATTAACAAAATTTCTATCGCAAGACTCAGTTACTTATTACATCGGTAATATTTACATTTATTACCAACTAGGAAGATATACTGAACGAACACGGATACTAATATGAAACATCCCTATTAGATAGGCTTTTATGTGAGGGAGGACAAATGGACCGAGGCTTCTGATAGTTCGTTGACCTTTTCACGTAATAAATAAGGATTTGTCCATCACGCTATTGAAAAAGCCTATAAGCACAATAAGGTTAACTTTTAGCCATCTTCTTAATGGTGGGTGGTAGAGCTTATAAAGTTCGCTCGGGGTGGTACCACCGCTGCACCCATAACCCGCCATGAAATATCAGGCGACAAGTTCTACTGTTTCGGTAGGGCCAATTACTTTGTTTAAGCTTAGATTTATTTTAAGTACAGTGACTATTCAACATCAGTTGGAAAAATAAAGTTTGAAATAACAGTAGGTATGTTTGAATCCCATTATGCAGATACAAGACTTAGAAAAACTGAATATCTAGTCCCTTAGACGTATGAACATACAAGATCCATATAAAATATGTATAGCACACAACACATTTGCCGGTACGCTGCATACATCAGTTGAAGGGGAGCATCGAACTCATATGAATATGGATATTATTGAAAACTTGAAGGTTTTTCGTAAATGTATATACTTTTTTCCATATTTAGACGTTATTTTAAGTCTTCTTCTATCCCATAGAATGTTATACTGCGTATCAGTGCAGTTTTTTTTTAATATTTTTGTTGTCCCCATTAGCCATATACCCGTAATGGGGACAACTGGAAGGATATTAAATGAAGATGCGTCGTCCCCATTAGCCATATGCAAGATTTTCACGAGGATTTTTAGGTCATAGGTTAGGACATAGGATTTACTATAGAAACATCCTGGTCTTATAAACGACGAACTCGTAACATGTCATAGAAGTTTTTTACATGGATGCCCATGGATGCCACCAATGTGTCCTGCCTGAGGTCGCATGTAGTTGCGCTGCTACCCCGGAGGCTGATGGTCGCCTCATGTAAGTGTGGCTGGCA
>DWAV01001999.1:0-12045 GCA_018231305.1 Noctuana lactifera | reverse complement strand
GTTAAAATCCGTCGAGTAGTTTTTGTTTCTATAACGGTTATACAGACAGACAGACAGACAGACAAAAATTTTACTGAATGCATTTTTGGATACGGATATCGATCCCTAATCACCCCTTGATATTTATTTTGGAAATATATTTCATGTACAGAATTGACCTCTCTACAGATTTATTATAAGTATACTATAGATAGATAAAATATATAAATTAAGAAACTAGTTTAAGTTCACATGCACCAAAGCATAATTAGTTGAAGTTGCTTAGATAAATTTCATAATAGAAATAGGTCATATGTAATAATAATATATTATTATACTTGCATAAAATACTTGAAAACTGAAACTTAATTATTTCTACTGGGGTGGACTTCTGTAATGATATAGAAGCTAAAAATATATTTTAAAGAATTTTTATCTGTCTGTCTACGTCTGCCTATCTATAAGGATATATTTTTTTATTATCTGTAGAATATTAAATATTATTTAGGTTACATTACTTGATTATTTAATTTTACTTAATGACTATGACCAATTTTGTTACATCGAGGCTTCACCACATACCTTCAGTAGGTATTTGATATGCAATGAAAACATTTTAATTTTAACCTGTAGGTCAACCGGTTTACCTACATAAAATTATTTATGGGCACAAAAAATATTTAGCCTGTAAACATATTTATTTTAAAACAGCTTCAACTTTGAAGTAGACACTTCCAAGATACATGCGTATTATTGACATTTCAAGACGAGTATTACTGTAAATGTAAATATGTACCTACATACATAATTATATCTACAAGTAAATTATTAACTGTGCGGCTATTTTTGTTATCACTTTTATTAACGTTTTCTCACGAAAACAATACATTAAGTAGTCATATAACATATAGGTAATATTATTATCATTTGCGAGAATTGAGTGTATAAATTAATGTAGGTATTATTGTTAATTAGTTAAAAACAGATTGGTAAAAGATATATTAAGAGGCATTTACTTCCCTGCTGAGTTTAATTTATGATAAATTAATGTTTATAGCCTAGCATACAAAGTAACTGCGCGCTACGTGGTCGTGACACATTAACACAGTGTTCATACTTGTCAATGATTTAATACCTATCTATGGCACGTGGAATTGGGGGGCTAACATCTGCCCCCTCCCCCTCCTTCTTTCGAGAAGACTCCGGCAAAAGTCGGACAGACTTCGGTGGTGTCGACTGTCGCGTAAGTGTGCGAAGCTTTCCCGTGACCCACGGTGGCGAGCTGGCGAGGTGGAACACCGTCAGATTTTTAGTTAGGGTTAAAGTCTGATAGAGCCTTCCGTCGGCCTCGAAATGTCGAAAGGTACTCGACCGGAGTATATGATGAAAAAAAACTTAAGTAAGTCATGTCGAAGGATGGCGGTAGGGCACCCTGAGCAGTATTAGACCGCTGGATTGTGTCGGTGTGACGGATTGGCTTTGGTATGGTATTCCATCACAGTTACAAAGCCACACAACATCCCTGGCTTGGCTTTTTTAACTAACAAGTTGTCGTTAGATTTAATTAGAGCGAGATTGACACTTTAATTTTTAACAAGAAACTATTTGTAGGTATATTACCATAACATCTACACTAATTTTATATAAAGCTAAAGAGTTTGTTTGAACGCGCTAATTTCAGGAACTACTGGACCGATTTGAAAAAATATTTTTGTATGATAGCTAAATTCATGACAAAGGTTATAGGCTATCAAGCATTACGTTACTATTCTTAACGCGGATGAAACCGCGTGGCACAGGTAGTAAAATATATTTTAGTATGCACTCGTGTGTAGACTGGCAGCAAATAGCACAACATAACAATTAACTTTGCTTTGCTTACACGTAGCTTGCAAAAAAGTTCAAGACATTGGCGATATAATACGCAAATAGCTGCAAGAAGTTATTGGCAAAACTGAATATTAATTAGTTAACAAAGACAAGCGACACAAGGCGATAACGTTTTGACATCTTTGAAAACGTTTGAAAACCTGTACACTTAATAGTTTTCCTAAACGATCTAAGGTGGCGTATCCTTACTAGAGGCCCATTAACTAGTTCTTGCTCAGAGCATCCTTCACTGGTCGCCTTAAATCACAGACTAGTGTCTAGCAGTTTCTACTAAATTATTAGTTCTGAATCTTCCTGAGTCATATTCCGGAAACCTGTTTAAGAGTCAAATAACTGCATCCAATTTTAAAGGATCATAAGCGTTGTATAAGGGTTAAAGTCGTAGCTTTTTCTAGTCACTGTGAATTCTGGAAAGAACTTCTAGTCCGTTTCTAGCAATGGTACATCATCGGTAAAAGATGGGGTCTTTGCCCGCTTTCGCAGACAATGCATACAAACAAAGAGGAGCACGTGTCATGTACAACGTAAGTTATCGCAGTGTCAGTGAACGAGTGACGTCAATACAGCTGATAGCCGGAATATAGGCCGAGTGGAGCTCCGAAATTATTAGCACATCGGTAGTATCGGCACTTATTATAAGCACAATCTGCACATAATGTATAATATATAAAACTTTAAATGTTTCTTTATTGAAAATTCTTAAGAGTTTCATGGACTTACACAAAGAATATTACACAATACTTACTAACTGTAGACTTAACCGTACTATACCCTGTACCGTAACGTATGGCAATATACATTTTGCTGCAATAAGAAAACCGCCTTTTATTTAATGGAATTAATTATTACGAATCAAATATTTTTTTCCATTTTTTAAAAATTATTTCCATTTTTTTTATTTATTTTAAAACTCTAAACTGTTTGTTAATTTTAAAATGCATTAGATAATAAAAAAGATCAATAAAAGAAGAGTGAAAAGGATAAGGTTTTCCAATCGTAAATAAACAGTAGATTCAAGGTTTTTTTTATTTCATTAAAGTATTTTTTCGATTGAAGATCCAAAATATTTGTATACGACATTCATAATTTCTGACATTCAGCAAACATTTCATTAAGTTTTTATTGTTTAGGTAGGTATTAACTATACACCGCGAAACCAATTAGATCTGAATAATTAATATTTTTGTAGTCAACTTGGCGTAAAATAGAGGAAATAAAATAAGGTCGTAAATCAATTTTTTTAAATGTTTGCTACTCATTATGACATACATTGAAGCCAAATATTTAAAACAGGCAGGTAGATAAGATGTTAACGTTAATTAAGTAGGTACCTAAGTGATGTAATAAAAACAACATAGTTTTTATAAATGAAATTACTCAGCGAGCGAAGGCCAAAAATATATTTTACTTTTATTTGTTCTTAGTTACTCTCACATTGTAACTTAACAGTACCTAATAGTTCAGATTCAGATTGAATTATAATTATGTAAGTAGGTACCTACTGTTGATTGAATCGAATTAAATCAATTCCCGAAGATCTACATCATAATATTATAGATGTCGGTAAACTCGTTGGAACTAATGTATCTATAATATAATCCTTATAACTCAATTTTTGTATCAAGTAAAACGACGTAAGTCTCTTTAAAATAAATAAATCATAATAAATAAATGATCACACTCTGTGTTTTGAGAACACAAACATCCACCCCGGGAATAGAAATCTATTTCATCATATACCTAAACATCAGCCTTTCTGGGCATTGGACCCTTTGAAAGGCGGACTGTCATAGTAACCAGTACACTAATTGTATGTATCAACGAATTGAGAATCGATGTAGAACCAAAAAGTCCAAAACCATGCATTCCCCCAACAAAGAAGAAGGAAGCCGTCTAAGGAAATGGAAATATTAAGATGTACGTTCCGTATCAGCTAATGTTTTATTCATGACACCGGCCAGCGATATTATCTAGCAACAGTTGTAAGGCGTTCAAATTTATGCACATCACGAAATTAGTTTAGCATAACTATTACAGTAGCGAGAAGAGAAGAACAGGTTGTTTTAAAATTGGCAGCGGGAATTTTTTGGTCATAGACGGAGAGCTGGTGGACTTTTTTGCAAAGGTATTTGCGTCACAGTAAATTACCCATCCACGTAACTTCAAGTAAGCCGTCGGTCCAGGCTGTAATCATAAGCAAAATAAATAATTATGTCACTAGGTGGTGCCCGCGACTCGTCTGCGCGGGACTTGTATTTCGAGCAATGCACACAATATCTTTATAAATTGTAGCCTATGTGTTATTCGGATGTATAAGCCATACCTATTATTGTAAAGTTTCATTAAAATCCATTCAGTAGTTTTTACGTGAAAGAGTAACAAACATCCATACATTCATCCATACTTACAAACTTTCGCGTTTATAATATTAGTAGGATGTGTGACATACAGTTGTAGGGAGAGATTCGTGTCAGAGGGTCATAAAAAGGGTTGCAGGCTACGCTAGGTGGGCCCATCAGTGGGAAATTCAACCACCATGCTACCGCTCCTAAAGTGCCTCTGTGTCTGTAAAATGAAGACCAATTTACACTTAATATAGGAAGAAGCAATTATCTAAATTTTATCTTAATTTTTGGTAATTTAATAAGTAAGTATAGAGTTACGTAAAATATAAAGTTTAGCCGTTTGTAAGTACTTATAAAAATAATTAGAAGTATACAACTAAAAATTGTTTACTGAATTTTATTTATATAAGTTTTTTTAATATGTCCGTAACCGCTGTGCTTCCATTAATTTACCTATTAACATAAGAAATGCCGATAGCCTGTTAAATTCAATATAATATCTATGGTAACACGAGAGGAAAGTCAAACACGCAAAAACAGCATAACATAATATCCACGACTGTTGTCACTGTTATCAGCTACGTAATCTCATTATCAAGATGTGAACGATAACGTGCAAAAATTCAATGACAATTACAATGTCATGGGCCCTATTTAAAATGGATACAAAACTGCCAATATTTAGGTTAACCCCTGCACCCCTGGTCATATAATATCGTGTCGTAGTACTTTCAAAAGGTACCTAACGTTCAGAATGTACGCAGTCAGTGCTGTGAAGTACTTGTAATGTTAAAAAACTGTACACCGAACATGAACATTTTGTTATGTCCCTGTCTTATGTTTGATATATATATCGTATTCAAATTCGTAGTAATTGTTTATTTTTGTATGAGAGTTTGAAACATGGAACCTCCACCTCTTTTGAAGTCGGTTCAAAATGGTATGAGGTAAACATAAGTGTCAAGAAATATTTCCAATAGTACCTAATAATTAAATAAAAGATGTTACATACGAAATAAGTAACACCTTATCTTACACGCGGACTATATAATGCATCAATGCCATCAATACGTAAATAATTTATCGATAAATTGTAAAAGGATTTAGAATATCTTATCTTTTTGAGCTAATAAAGTAAAATTTCTCAAGGGTAAATTGCATCCACGTCGAGTACCTTTAAAAATGCTGTAATAGAGAAAACAAACAACTTTACACTCTTTGGTGTGGGTCGCATGGAAAAATATTTAGACAATTAAGTACAATAGACACCCCGACCAGAAGTAGAAATATAAATTCATTATTTAAACTTCATGTCTGTGGGAAATCTAAAAATATAAGTGCCAGTCGTGCTAAGTCGTCAATAATTATAACTTTAAACCGTAAAACATCTGTGGTGTACGTCAGTAGTAATAATTATCGAGTATGGTATTAAGCCCCTCTCCAATTTGAAGCCTGCAAAAACGGGATGAATGAATGTCAGTTATATAGATTCACGATCGCATTGACGGAGCTAATCGCTGACGTGCAGGGGTTATCGGCCAACGTGGACCACGGAAACCCTTTGCGCAGGGGTCAAATATACAAGTAAACACTTTGCTTCTTGTTATTGATCAGTTATGGCGTGAACTAATTATTTTTTATTATTCCGATAAATTTTAGAGTCACCGCAATAAGTATCAATTTATTTTTGTCAGGTAGGCCGCCTACAACTGTTTTCTCGCCATTGCATAATGAACAATGGTCTAGGCTAGGCTATCACTGCCAAATGCCGTATGTTTGTAAGAATAGTCTTCAATCGCAATTCGATTACGACCATCCGTTATGGAGGTCTGTTCGTCGTCTTCAGAGCTTATCATGAGCCTGGAGGTGACTAAAGGCAATTATTATGATCCTGGTATGGTAAACGGTAGAAGTTCTTTGCAAAGGACCAGCTATTAGAAGCAAATTTCTTGAAATATGTTCCATTTCGTATCTTTGAAGTCCAAGGTCAGATCGTAATTTTTTTCTATGGTTAAAGTTGTTTATTCAAACTTATTACTTGTATTGTGTGCTTCAAAAAGGTATCAATAAAATACTTACTATAGCGGTCTGAGGACGCTGAGACACTTACGAACTCCGTTGCAATAGCAATGCTAGTAGGTCAATATGCGAGAGGGAATATGAGTAGTTACGAACCGGTTCAATATTCTCCTGCAAATGTGCAAAAAATGACGGTCAACCGGTAAGACGCGTCGACAAAATGATACCATCTGACGACTGTTGCCAGACGTTCTGGATATTCAGGATTTTCCTGGAACTGGCAGCCTTGTAGCACGTCCATTAATTTTAGTGTACTTTTACGGGTACATATACACATCTACACGAAAAAAAAGTTAAATAAAACCCATTACTATTCTTCTTAAAATCTATTTTTAAAACATTGCATGTTTAATTATTTATAGACATACCTACCGTAACTTTTTTCTTTTCCTTCTTACAGGTACAAAACAAATTCTCCATGGCGTCAATGGGCGGTTACGATCGCGGCAACTGATCGCCATTATGGGTCCTTCTGGTGCTGGAAAGTCTACCTTGCTGGACGTGCTGTCCGGTTACCGGATCACAGGCGTCGGTGGTGCCATCTACATTAACGGTAGAGGCAGAGTTATGAGTGAGTAGCTTTTTTTTACCACCCCTATTTCTGCTCTGATACGGATAAATACTTTTCCGTATATTATTTAAAAAAAGGAAAAAAGTATTGAGCTGTAAATTTGAAGCTTTCCTCAATAAAAGACAATTTCTATTCCAGAGAGCTTCAAAAGAATGTCCTGTTACATCCAGCAAGATGACAGATTGCAAGGTTTGCTCACGGTTAGCGAGAACATGTCGCTAGCTGCCGATCTGAAGCTTCCGACCAACCTAGACAAATATGAGAAGGGCGAAGTGGTATGACAATTGTTTTCTCCTTTTATAAGTAAGCTATACAAGCGTGTAGGCCAGCCGATGTTAAATGGTTGCTGCAGCTTATAGACACCCACTTCCAGCCTTAAATAGGACATCTATCCTATTTTTTACATTATAATTATTAGTTAAAACATATCATGCCTACGTAAACGGCGTAAACCCAGTACATATATTCTATATCTTAAGCATTAGAAAGTGTCTGACGTTAACCCATAAGAATTTCTCCTACCAAAAAAAGTCCAACGCGCCTACAGAAGTTTTCACTTAAAAAAATTAACGATGATACTGTTCTCCATTCATCAGATAGAAGACATCCTAACAAACCTAGGCCTATACGAGCACATGAACACGCGGGGCGCCCAGCTGTCCGGTGGGCAGAGAAAACGCCTCTCCATCGCCTTGGAGCTCATCAATAATCCACTTATTATGTTCCTAGATGAACCTACCACGTAAGTAACAGCTGGTTTTTCGGAATCATATTTTAGCAGAACATGTTTCTCATTTACTGCCCTATATTAAGTAGTCCACTTACTCTTGGCAATTGGCTCGCGTGGTAAACCATAGTCTAAACTGTTCTCATGTATAAGAAGACGAGCCCTGGTTGAAGGGTCGAAAAAGGGTGACATAATACAGAACTTGTTTTATAAACTTTTTTACATTTATTATTTTACTTACATTTGATGTTGAAGGTTAAACATTCCAAACTATTGATTTCAGAGGCCTGGATAGCTCCTCATGCACACAAGTGGTGCAGTTGTGTCGAAGCCTGGCCTCCCAAGGCCGAACCATCGTGTGCACTGTCCACCAACCATCAGCCTCGCTGTTCGCTCTCTTTGACCACGTCTACGTCCTCGCAGCCGGAAACTGCCTCTACCAGGGCACTACCAAGAACTTGGTGCCATATCTGGAACAAGCGGGGATACCCTGTCCTATTTACCACAACCCCGCTGATTATGGTAAGAACTATTTGTTGGTTCTTTTATTCTTTCTTTAGGGACCTAGTAAATTGACAACTTAAGTTGAACTTGATCCCGTATTTGCAACAAGCGGGTTAAGCGGACATCCTCTGTCCTATTTACCATGGTCCTGCTGATTATAAATTGTAACTGACTACCTAATATTGTTGGACATAGTAATGTCACAACTTCTACTACTTGGACACATACTTCTTGATTAGAATATAATGTACATAATATAGACCACAGAATTTCATTAACTTATAGTCACGTGTATACAAACAGCTGACTCGAATAAATATAAGATAGTGTGGAAAAACAAATACTGCATTGATAATACAAATGAGACATAAACACGTGACCGGTAGAAGCGTACTGTAATTAATCTAAAAATACTGTACCTATTAACATTTTTGACCGGTATATGTATTAAATTAGGGAAGAAAATTATGCACAAAAACTTCGTTGGCAATAAACTTTGTTTAATATATTTTTGTTTATTCCTGACAAAGAAAGGGTCAGTCACATAAAAAACGCATAAATAAATTTTTACATGCTAACATTGCTAACTGATACCTATCTACTTTTTTCTAGTAATCGAACTGGCGTGCGGAGAGTACGGAGAAGACAAAATAAACTATTTAACCACAAAAGCCGAAAACGGTAAAGCTCTGAACTGGTTCGATGATATCGAATCGATACCCACGATGGAGGGTCTTAGGAAGAAATATCCTCTAAGTGTCTTGAGAGAACAAGAATCTGGTGCTGGGGATGAGGAAACCCCGCAGTCAAATCAAAGATCAGTACTCATAAGAAGAGGATTTTTGAAAGCAAAACGGGATCCTGTAAGTAAATCTCCAAGTATGACTCTTCATGTGATATTAGCTTGCTCAAGCCAACATGTTCTGTTTCATAGAAAATTGAATTTCTGTAAGTTTTGTTAATTTGCTTATTTTCTTTTACCATACGACTTTTATTAATAAATTTTTTTAATCCATCGTTTCATTCGAGAATGTGTTGTCTTTTTATACTATTTTATTTTATAATGTTTATGAATATGTCTGGAACCAGTAACTATTCAACCAAAGCACATACGTCAGTAATTTCGTTAATATAAACTTCATCAATTATAATCTTTTCCAGACAATGACCCACCTGCGTATAATCGTAAACATAGTTGTGGGTATCATGCTGGGTTTACTCTTCATCAAGGCCGGGAACGAGGGCTCCCGCGTTATAGAAAACTACAACCTGCTCTTCGCCATACTTATGCATCATATGATGTCGCCAATGATGCTCACCATCCTTACGTGTAAGTGATCCTGCAACCAAGTGCGTTTTGTTTCTGTGGCATTTGCACAACTGTATGTAGAGCAAATGTTGCTGGACTCATGGGCCTCGTTTGCTACTCATAAACGATAAAAAGAAGAAAAGAAAAAATGTTATTTGTTGTATTCATATCTGTATTTTTTTTCCAGTTCCAGCTGAAATGTCGATTCTATCAAAGGAACACTTCAACAGATGGTATTCCTTAGGATCCTACTACATTTCCATAACGATCGTCGATCTTCCTATATCGGTTTGTTACTTTAATTAATTTTAATTAATTAACACCAAAATCATCGGTCTCTACGCTAAAGAAGGTCTGAGCTAGATGTAAGGCCTAAGCTAGTTTTTGAATTTTGATATATTTTTTACAACGCCTTTTGTGTGTGTTTGACAGCGGATCAGGATGGGAACTAATAGATGACTTTGATATCGGGTTTTCGGACAATATACTGATTGACGGTCTTCAACCCTTTTTTATGTCCCACTGCTGGACACGGGTCTTTCCCAAGAACCGGGGAAGGCCTGGAGCATACTCCACTACGCTCCAATGCGGATTAGTGGTTGGACTGATTGAAGTCAAATATCAAATTGTGTGCACATTTCAGAAACATTAATTAAAAGTTTTGCATCTTTGCAGATAGTGTCGTGCGCGATCTTCAGCGTGATTGTGTACACGATGTCTGCGCAGCCGCTGACGGCGGCACGCTTCGCAATGTTCTTCGCCATCTCGCTGTACACCGTGCTCGTCGCGCAGAGCTTTGGCCTCATGATCGGGGCCGCCTTCAACGTTGTTGTTAGTATTATCTACCTTCCAGCTAGGGTGCATCATCCGAATGACATTCGATGCCATGCTACACGTACTGTGGCTAAGCTCCTGAAACGGCGACTAGATGGAGTTCAGCATAGCAAAATGATAGAATGACGATATGTTTCTCGCTTCCGAGCAAGCAATACCCAATTTTAGCGTATTAATTTTTTTTTTAAAATGAACCTCTGTAAAAACAAAGTTTTGAAAGAACTGAGTCAGAGATTATGATCAAATATGTAGATCATTATGTACATGTATTGTAGACGTAAAACTAAATATTGATTTAAGAGTACATAATTTGTTAACTTCCAAATTATTAAGGTATAGGTATGGTGGACCATGAGGTACTGGTTTTTGGTGTGATTTGTGATAAATTTTGTGATTATTTCAGAATGGAACTTTCCTGGGACCAACCCTTTCTGTGCCGATGATGATGTTCGCTGGCTTCGGTGTGACCCTCAGGGATCTCCCACCATATCTATATTGGGGCTCCTACATATCTTACTTGCGGTACGGTCTAGAGGGCTACATCAACGCCATCTATGGACTCGACCGAGAAAACCTGGAGTGCACACAGGCTGAATATTGTCACTACAGGTATATAAGGAGTTTATAATTGAATTGACAATTTGCTTTAAAACAAATTGTAATTGTTGTTATAATTATACTCAGTTATGCTGACTTTAAATGTCGTTATATAATTTTTATTTATGTTGCCGGTAAATAAGAAAAAATCCTAGCGTTTTCCATTATTAGACTGCTAAATATACATTTGCTATTAAATGGCATAAGTCACTTTGTAGATGAAGGCATTTAACGTAAACTCACTTTAAGAGAGAGACGCCAAGTTTTGTTTATAACAAAAAAGGCTCTTTATGTTTAGTTACCCACAATTAACGATACCAAAAACTATGTTAGCCAAATGCCCTTAAATAATGTTATAACTAATATTGGTACATTGTCCCCAGGTCACCCCGTACATTCCTGAAAGAGATCGCGATGTCCCCAGACCGCTTCTGGTGGGATGTTCTGGCGCTCTCCATCTCCGTGGTGGTGCTGAGGACCGCCGCTTTCCTCCTGCTCAAGTGGAAGCTGAACTCTGTTCGATGAGTTCTTTTTAAAAATATTAACTGTAAGAAAAAGCTTTGGTAAATATATACAAATAGTTAGGACATTAAGTTATTTTTAGACCAAAGGATAATTAAAATTGTGTAAAGGAAAAAAAGGTGTTTAAACAAATTCCTAATTTAAGCTAGTATATTTTTTAATATAAGAAGGTACATACGTAAATGGAGTTTATTTTTATCAGTGTAATGAAACTTTATGCCATTTTAAATAAATTAAATTATGTATAAGCATACCTACTTTTTCACTACTACTTTATTTTATTCTGAAGTCATGTCATCAGCTTGATTAGATTCAATTTAAAAATTGAAATTTGAACAAGATGCAAATTGTTTTTCATTCCAATTTTTTATAATTATTTTGTTTGCTTGTTTCTTTTTTGATAAAAAGATAAATCAAGATATTATTTCACCATAAGAAACAGGGTTCCAAAGTTATAAGCTGTGATAGTTTTTGTGCAGTTCTTAAACAAATCTTGCCTAAAATAACATGACGTGTTATTAAATAATATTTAGTATCTACTATGTACGAAAATAAATTGACTGAAATATAACAAAAGACATTATAATAACATGATTGTATTCTACTTTAAATACAATATGTACATGTTTATTACATATATTTCTGTCAATTTCTTTTTTTATTGTATTTCAATTCGTTGTTTTTGTCA
>DWAV01001998.1:0-12046 GCA_018231305.1 Noctuana lactifera | reverse complement strand
GATAGTTTTTATCCCGAAAAAATGTTCCTGTGGGATGCCATGGGATGATTTTTATATACTCGTATTATTATAAAGAGAAAAAATTCTTTGTCTATATGGTAGCTACATTCATGAGGAAGGTTATAGGCTATCAAGTATTTTAACGCGGGTGAAACCGCGTGGCACAGCTAGTTGTGTTATATGTGATGAACGCTGGGTTCACCTGATTTTGTATACCTATTCTTTGATGGAGTTCTTTAAATAAATTACAAGTCAAAACCTTCAAAGCCGGTAATACAGGTGTTTCCCTAAAATTACCCATGTTAATTGGCGATGGTCACCTCTTACAAGCAGGTCAACCTGTCTGGCGTATTTCTTTAGGCTTAGTAGGTATATAAATATTTAGGATTCGCGTTACGAAAAACTGACTTCAATGTTGTCACGTACATACCTACTTAAATTTAAGACTTATATGGTTTTCTCATGGATAATGTTTTCAGAATTGAACCAAATTAAAGTGGGACTAAATGGGAAGCATCAGCATTCAAATAAAAAAAAATCATCCGTTCAGCCACTCGATAGTTATGAGGTAACAAACATAAAAAAATACAGTCGAATTGAGAACCTTTTCCTTTTTTTAAAAGTCAGTTATAACTGCTACGACAGTTCCATACTAACACAAAACATACGACATTCATCTTAATTATTAAAATGTCTACAAAGATAAGAAAGAATTTCAGTAAAACCGCCACACGATTCTACTACAGTCCTACTATAACATATCTTTTTTTCAGTCTTCAAACGTCATGATTTATTCCTTGCCATTATAACCCATTCATTCCCACGAATCCTCTGCATACTTCCGGTATATAAGCTGGTAATATAAGCGGGGACATTCTCCACAACATTACATCGAGTAATTCGGCGCCACATAGCGGCAATAACTTTTCGCGATACGATTTATTCAGTGGAGTTCTCGCGAATAAAAAACAAGGGCGTAGGTATGGAAACGAGTTGAGTACTTTTCGATGGTGTTGGAAAAGGTTATCTTAATGTTGGAATTAAGCTGTAAACGATTTCTTATCTGACTTAAGTGTAGAATGTTCTTTTGACTTTGATTTGATTTTTTTAACTAACATTTATTTGGATACACTCGCAGCGAACACAGTCATGATATTTAGGTACTATGAAGTCAAGACTTACCTATGTCTATGTCAGTCACATTTAATCATAATAATTACTTAACAGCTCATTGAAATAGATACGTTTTAAATCTTATTAATTTCACAATATTTTGCATTAGGAATTATTGCACGTCACGATAAAATCATAATTGAAACTTTTGTGGGGTATATTTTGTATCTTAACTTAACATTAACATTTTATTGTTATATTCACTCATTTTGACATAATGATTTATTATATTGGAAAATAAATAAATTAAATCATAAAAAAAATTATTATACAAATTGTGGGGTTACAACTAAATTCTCTAGGTACTCGACTCTAGATTAAGTTATGATGCGATTCACATGACTGGAATCACACTGTCCTTATAATAACCACAGTATTTTGCATCTCATTGCTGCTGTCAAGTCTCTGGCAACAATAGAATTCTGATCACAGAATTATCGGTTAGAAGGTGTCTGTAACAACGATGGAGTGGTTTTCCATGTCTTAAGAATTCTTTGACACTGATTGTTACAACCACGGAATGTTATCGGCATCATTTTACTTTCACGGTCACGATTTACACAAAACACGGAGCACGTTTTTCCCATACATAAGGGGAGTGAAACATCCCTCGACGGAACAAACAAATGCAATATCTCACCCCAATCATATTCCGCTCGTTACGAGAAAACAGATGTCGGGATAGCAGAGAAAATAGCATAAAGATCAGAACGCGTTAATATGCAACGATCTTTTGTTTTTCTTCGATAAACGGAATTTAAATTTCCTTTTTAGTACCAATGAGTTTAATTTTGTATTGCAGGGATTGGTCCCCTTTTATTTCTAAAGTGAAGCATTTGACTTTTAATATTGTATTCCCGAAAATACAATATGAATGCTAGAAGGCTTAGGTATTAGGGGATCATCTTAGTACGATGTAGAATATCTTAAGTTTAATATTTATGACTACTGGGTTTGATTCCACGCGAGGCTGAAGTTTAAATCAGAATTTCTATTTATATTCGTATCCTGGGCGCTTGTATATAAAAGTGTGAGGTGGTGGTGAGTGTGATGCGTTATTTATTTATTTAACTTGAAATGGCATATTAGTTTTATTTTCGTCACAAGTCAAAACGCAAGAAAACTTTCACTTTTATCGAAACTCATAATTCACTATCGTATAATATTCATCTATATGTTATATGTTTGGAAGCACTAAGACACTAAGATAGGTCATCATACATAAACATTTTGTACACAATACCTATAGAATAAGGAATTCACAACATGTAATAAGTGCCAACTGCTAGCATCAAAAATGTACATCCAAAATACGAATGTGCTCAGATTTATGTAGATCAGGACAAAGCGAGGACAATATTCTCACAGTTTCACGTCACAATTATTTATTTATGGTACAGTCGCCGAGACTTCGCGAATTCACGAGAACATTCTTGATATTTTATCCTTATCCATAATTGTGCCTTTATCCAACCTTTTATTATGAATATGGCGGAAAATTCGACGCGTGAGACCTAAAAGATATATTATCATACAAAAACTTCTTTATTTGATTTCTATGATAAAGTTTTTGTATTTTGGGTATGTATGATATAAAGTCAGCTGGATATTATTATACATTGACCTTTGTCATCTTGTCCTCAGAAAAAAAAAACATGTAAGGTTGATTATGAAATAATTAAATAGTTCTACTGATTGTCCACGAGAACTGCTGCCGACAAACTGTTGCACAGTTTGGCAGAGTAATAATTGGTAAAAATGTATTATTTTTGTCAATGATATAAATAAAAATAAATACCTATACATAGTAATTAGTAAGGCTTCAATACCTAACGTTAGTTTAAGCTTTTTCCCAACCCGATCCCACATTATTCTTGGCTATATAATATAACATATATAACATTGGATTATTAGTCATGGAATCACCGATATAAATATAGTTTTACTTATCAAATCGCATGCTTATGGAAGCGTTTTTTTGTCGTCACAACTGACGCCCGATGTCGTGGATGTCATGGACAAATACAAACACAATTACACAAACACCCAGACCAAGAACAGAAAACTAAAACCATTATTTAAATTTATGCTCCGCAGGGAATCGAACCCAGGACCCTTCGAATGACAGACTGGCATGGTAATCTAGCTAGTAATTTAAGCAATACCTGCACCAGAACAATATGAATACAGGCTGATTCATGCATCGTTGGCTTGAAACAGTGAATTGAGCGAAGTGAAGTGGCTTCCGGCGCCAAGATGTTGGTAACAGCATTAGAATCCGACTGTGTATACAGTAAACTAAATGCAAGCACGGAGACTTGCTTCTATCTCCTACGTCTACTCCATTTCTGTTCTGTACATATGTTTCATGACCCGTGTGTTGTTCGTCTGTTATCGAAAGGTCCTACAAAATGTATTAAGGAGTCGCATTTTGACACCTCAAGAAGGTATAGCACAAGAAGGCTAATGGCATAGCAAATCACCATAATATTTAAATGGAGGAGTGTAACAGTGGAGAAAATTGCAGTCATTTTAGTTATTGGTTTCGATTCCGGATTTGAATCTTCTGCATATAACTGTGGTATAGCAAACACTCGTTGCTAATTCTATTAGAAACACGTTGCTACCCAATCCTCTCTGTTACGATTCAGCGATGCATAAATTATGATCCATTCATTGGACATTTTGAACTACGTTCTCCAGGTTCAATGCAATAATGTTTCAAGTTTCAGTAAGAGAATAATTATTAATAGGTACATTTAGGTATACATTTCATATTGCATGATTGACAAGTAGCTACTCTTAAAACCTCTTAACTACTTTCAAACACATGGGATGGGAGTTATCAGCAACATCAATAAGGAGTATTTAGGGGCGAGGATTCTTTAGTGTGAGAAGTATTTTTAAACGGTTTTGTTTAGCTTGCCCTGTTTGTTTATTATAACATCGGCATTGATTAAACTGTCCCCAAATAAGATATGAATTGCTACAAACTACCATTAGTTACTTAGATACACTTAAAACGATCAGAAGTAAGTCACATACCCCAAATATTGACCTAATCGATAAAACACACAGCATGAACCTGGGTTCCATCTGAGTCGGAGGGGCTCTAATCCATCGTTCAAATTTGGAACGTTGAGGATACAAAGCGCGCGCTTTTGAACGGAGTCGGATTAAGATTGTATTGAGTTGTTCCTAGCCAGAGGTAGAAGCAGTTTTAATGACATATTATGGAGTATTTCCTAGTAGAGGCATCAATGGTGAATATGGTGCCATAAAACTTTGATATCGTTTGAAGAATGGGCTATTATTAGCGGTAGACGCATAGACATATTGGTCTCATTAAGTCATCTCCATTCCAAAACCTAATCCATAAGGTTCGCAATTTTATATACCTACTTATCTGTATCGTTATGTCTTGAGACATCTAAGTAAAAGTAAACTGAATATTCATTATCTTTCATCAAAGGTAGGTACAGTTCTTGCAAATTTAAATAAACATTGAAATAACAACGAAAAGTATTAAACATGACTGTATAAATGATTGAAGAAGATTTCTCAAGGGATTGAACAAAGTTCGATTCGAAGTTTCGTAAACTTTAAATGGAATACCGCACCAACCTGAAACTGTTATTCAAATCTAAATATTGTAATTCCCTCTAAAATATATAATGTAAGAGATATTAAGATTGGTGGTTTTGCTTTATACTTTCTACCCTCTCAGAAATCTAAAATAAAAAAAAGTTTCCCTGTAACATAATTATTTTTATAGGCTTGAAAACATTTTCTTGTACCAGATATTTAAGGGGTAACTCCTTTTATTACCTACTTAATAATATCGCAACTTTGTTGTATAGGGTGAGGCTTGATCTATTATTAACACACAATCTGTTCCTGCGGTTTTCATTAGCATACATCATTCGCAAGACAAGCTCATGATATTGTGATCTTCATAATAAATATTCCCGCCCCTCGCGAATGGGATATGATTAAAGCGAGTCTAAGGTGCGGTTTTTCGTAACTACTTACAGTAACTTTATAGTAGTGTTGAGGGGAGTAGAGTTGTGTAGAGTTAAGTAGATTACTGTAGAGTGAAGTAGAGTAGTGAGAAATGAAATTGTAATAGGATTGAAGTATTTTCTAATATATTATTTGTTATCTATATTTTATTGTTTTATTATGCTAAAATTAATATTAAATTATAACATCTAACTCTCTTCATCCCCTATGAGTTGGTTGGTAAAAATGCCTTAAGGCATTACGTTTGCCCTTTGTAACAAGCCTTCCTAGCCGGTGTAACAATAAAAATTAAATAAATAAATAATTAAGGCTAAATAGAAGTGTAGAGAGAAGTTGAGCAGTATATAATAGAATATATAAGGTTGCTTAAGAGTACAGTGAAGTTAAGCTCTACAGCTCTAACTAACCAATACTAAATAAAAAAATACTTCTTCCTTAGTAAAAATTAAAACATAACTTTGCATATTCCTGATAAGTCGACAAAAGAGTTAGTGGAAATACCTATTAAAGAGTTACGATAACACGAAGTTTAAATATATCTTCAGCTCACAGTTTTCAATCTTGATCGGAAATCTATTTTGTTTCACGAAGTTTCAATTTGAAAGTTTATTGAGAACACGCTTTTGTTAACACTTTCCTAGCAAGTTATTTTTTACATTACAGTATAGTACAGTACAGTATAAAATACTGTTGTTCATAAGTGATTTATAGTGAAGCAGCACTACCGTTTGACCTTGGTTAACAAGCACAGGGGAAAAGTAAACGAGAAAATTGCAATGAAATTGCTACCAATTTGATATTTTTTGCAACAAAAAAAGAAGTAATCTGCATACTTAACTAAGACCTCAAAAGCGCGACTTCGCAACTTAATTCAGACCACATCAGAATTTAATTAACTTTATTGTTTCATTGGCCGCCTGCAGCGCCGTTAATATTGTAAAGAGGAATATTCGCGGTTTCAAACACAATTCTTGATTAATCTTCTTGTGGTATTGTATTCAGCTTTTTGTTACCGCACTATAGCGCACAATAAAGACGAAAACCTACTGTATAAAGGAAACACGGAACAGCCTCTAAATGTTATGAATAACTTCAGAAATTGTGATGTTTGGGGTGTATAACTTTAATGCCTTAAATTACTTAAAACTTATATACTTTGACTTTATATTATTTCTAGCGATAACTCATTGACAATTGATAATGAATGTAAGATAAATACATAAAATTGTTTATTTTATCCATCTATTCACGTTTTAAAATCTTTATTTTCGTCACTAAGTACAAAAGTTTCATTTTTCCTATATAGGTACTAATAGATTTCTTAACTCCGATTATAACTTAATAGGTATAGAACAGGTATATAAACAAACACAGAATAAAAAAATATAGGAACAATTGAATCTATTAACACATAAAAAATCTAAGCTTTACGTTAGCATACATCTTAAACTTTAAAGTAAAATAATTCATATTGCACGTTTAATTAAAATCTAGATTCAAGTGAAACACAAAAACAATTTATTACTTTTACATCGGTCACTTAAAGCACAGTTAGCCACGTATCCGCTTTATTCTAAGAGCTTCGAGAAAGTTCCGTGGACGAGTTGCACCGAACGCTGCGGAAACTAAGGAAGATAGGTTTAAACTTCCATTAAAAAGAGTTCACTCTGAAATTTGTTTGCTCCACAAATAGTGGTCGAGACACGGTATGAATTTTATAGTTTTGCACCGGAGCAGTATAAGTTTGGTTAACTGGCGTATTACATACTCATACGAGTACGTTCATAATTGTGTAATCAATGTAGACATAATGTACTGCTGAGGATTCTGGGTGTAATTCCCAGCAGAGCAGAAGTTTAAATGACGAATTTAGATAATCTATCTAGATAGAGAGATAGTAGCGCGCTGCGCTCCGCTGGTAATGTGGATCGTAAATGATCTTACTGTTAAGCAACCCCGGCCGCGATCTTTACTCGGATGGGTGACCGCTAATGCTAATTTCATCCGCGCTTCCGTTCTTCGGAGGGCATGTTAAGCCGTCGGTCACGGTTGTAATCGATATATTACAGTCGTCATACCTTATCGATAGATAACAATCGTTAAACCTAGTCGGAGGCCCCTTGGGCGGTTTGACAACATCCGATACGGGTTAGCCACTAATCCCACTAATCTGCACTAGAGCAGCGTGGTGGAGTATGCTCCAGACCTTCCCACGGTTGTGGCAAGAGACTCGTACCCAGCAGTGGGACATAAAAAGGGTTGAAGGTAACATAGACTTTAGTAATGTACTTATTTAAGATTATGAGTAGGTATACAATAATTTATTAAATAAAGTATAATAATGCTTAAAAATAGATATATGCTATACGAGTATGTATAAGATTCCCGCTGAGAACAAAGCCACACTTTTACAACTAAAGTCATTGAACTTTGCAAAGTGCCGACCAAACCCGAAAGTTCAATAGATATTCCGATGGATATTCCGACCACATGTTCTTTAACATAAGCACGTCCTTTATTCTCCAGTAATACGGTAGCTGGCGAAGGTGAACCGTCGGAAAGGATCTTCATATATTAGACTAGATGTGTCTACGAGAAGGAGCTTAGACAAGGCAGAATATTTACTCTTTCGCAACTACCGGTTAACGGTTAGCTCACATGTGCAGTTTGGATTATTGTATTCAGATCAAATAATTAAAAGTTCATAAAACGAGTGCATTATGGATATTTATATAAAATTGCTAATAGAGTCGGTTTATAATATAAAATAAGAATTATTTGTTAAAATTTTAGTTCGATAACAAGAAATCGATTTCGTTAAAAAACTAAATCTTACTTCGTGATAATTATGTTTTGACAAAATATCATATTTTATAAATTTTGCTGCAATCTACACTCTCAACGTAACCATAATATAAATATAACCAATCAATATTAGTCAGAGCAACTAACAGCTAACTTCATATTCATTTATTTAAGTTTTAGCCCAAAGCAGTCCTAACATTATTGTCATTAACTACATCATCTCCATGTAGAGTGCAATTCATTGCATCAGCAATTCCCGCTTGTAAGTATGAGTTAAGTCTTAACTCCTCCGCTTCGTACGAGTCTAAGAAATACATTTGTCTTAGACTTTATAAGTGTCTTCGTCGTGAATAAGGCTTGTTGAAAGAAAGATTTAAATTCTATTTGTATAAGCTGATGGGAAGAGCATAATAATATAATGTTTCAAGTCATGTTACAAAGAAACTACTCAATTATTTGAGATGTATGATGTATGTATGATTTGAGATATTATTTGAGATGTAGTACGCAAGATCTAGGGGTTGCATTTTATTCTGACGATTTTTAACGAGTGTGTTTTAATGGTTACTATACCAGTAGACCATTCAAAGGGTCCTAGATTCGATTCCTTGCAGGGCAGAAATTGAAATGATGTATTAAATTTCTGTTTCCGGTCTAGGTGTCTCTACTCCTTCTCTCGAAACTACAAAGTGTATTCCCGTCTATTATACCTAAGTGTCTGAAGTATACATATAATAATATAATAAATACCTAGCAAAATAAATTTAGTGGCCAACCCGTGTCAGATGTTTTCGAAACGCCCAGAGGTACTCCGACCAGGTAAAAGGATTGTTATCTGTCGTTATCAGCAGGGACCGCAGGCTTAGCCCTCTGAGGCACGGAAGCGTGCATTTAAAGCCAAAATTAATATTAGTAAAAAATTCAATGAAACGGACTTCGCATGAAAAACGGTTTTATCGTTATTTTCTTTTCGCTCTATCATTATAACGGTTAAAAATGAGCAATATAAAATATAATAGGTACATAATGTTAACACACTAACACTAAATTTTATCAATAGTCGGTGATCCGCTGATTAGCGGTTCCGCTACTACAGTTCCGCAGCGGAGATGTGTTATGGATATAACCGTTCATAACAGACCCGCAAGTCTGCTGCTACGCCCAAAAAAATCAGAAGTCACGTCAGATCTGTCCTAAAAGGTGCAGTTCAAAAATCTACGCTCCGTCGACGATTACCGATGAGCACGCTCCGTTTCTGTTATTGAAAGCACTCGTTCATAACTCACTGCGCAATTTTATAATAGGATCTACCGTCATTACACTCGGACAATACGCTTTAGTCATTTAAAACTCGAAATAAAACGCTTTTACTCGAATTTAAAAATATATCTACGAGTGTAATATTAAAAGGTTTCTTCAATCATTTAAATACCAGGCGTGTTATAGATTTCTTAGTCGTTATTAAAGAACGGAGACAATGGAGTCATAAGAAAGGAAAGAAAGAAAGAAACCATTTATTTTACATAGTAATACATACATATTACAGAACATAATGAAAGAAAATAACGTCTCACCCTACACTTGCACTAGGTCCTGGGTGCCAAGGACACACACAAAAACAATTGCACAAACACCCAGACCATCATTTACACTTGTGCCTTGCTGAGAATCTAACCGTACATGGAAGCACACAGCAAAGATTTAATAGTTAACACTTAGTTTGAAATTATGAACCACTTATTTTAAATGGTTGTGCAGACTCAGATATCCATATTAAACCACAACCCACGAAGATTTTGTAAATTTCAAAGCTTTTGTAAAGCATAAAGACAGCAATCAATTAAATGATTGACGCGATAGTAAATACGAGTACCTAAGTGTAAATTAAATTTGGTTGACGATAAAAAATAAATATGTGAGGTTCACCTGGGTTTACTGCAAAGCTGAATTTTAAAGTAAACGTCAGTAGTTCAACATTTGACACGGCATGTTCGTGCAAATTCATTTTAGTAACTCTTTACATATTTATGAAAAACTCTGCGAGCACAATTTGAACTTTTTCACACTGTCAAAAATAATAATGAAAGTCCTCTGAATTGTACAAAAATGCTGATTTATGCGCATACTAAAACTTCTGTTGTTTTACAAAAAGTTGTCATATCTTCTTTTAACAAATATGTATCTACTATACTACAGTATATACACTACAGTACTACTACAGTAGCTAGATACAATACATAACTTATTAACCCTCCATGGCGAACAAGCGGCAAAAGTTGCAATAGTTGGGGATTAATTTCTTTTCTCCGACGCTTTCAGTTAGTACCACTACGGCCAGTCTCCTTTTTTTACATAAAATATTGAATTTGTAACGATACTATAAAATTGGAGCTAAATTCATCACTGGTCCAAATCTTGCATAATACAATTACCAATATTTTGAGAAATTCAATTAGAAATTTATGTTATGTTATGTAGGTATTTGTTTTTCTTCTTTTCCTCTGAAAAAACAGACATTATCTAGTAAGATAAATATCGTAATGTAATCATTACTGGACAATCTGGACATGTACTTAAAAGCTAGTAGCCAAACCGTAAAGACCTTTTAACGTCTTAAGCTGCTAATTAGCGTTTACATTGACAAAAAAACTTACTTAGAGTATATCCTTAATAAAGATGTTCGAATGTAGTCCAGACACTGCGAATTTTTCATCGACCCACAGCCAACATCGTTAAAGTTGTGTTAATTAAGAGGGATGACTCCGTTATTTGTTTTGGCAAGTGTTTGAGGATGTCAGAAATGATACTATTTGGAATGTAACGCAACGATTTTAGTGCCTGTATGTTTATTTGTAATTATGTGCTGTTTACGTTGTTTTAATGGCATTTGTATTTGCATACATTTTAGAAACATAGGCAGTAGGGTAGGCAATAATAAAAAACATGCTTAATTAAATACTTTTTATTTCTTTATCAAGTTTTTTAAGCCTGTGGCTCGCAGCCCCTGAGGGTCCGGGAGTATGTAAGTGGGGTCTGACCTATGGCCATTTGAAGTAATAAATAAATACATAAACAAATTACAATTGGAATCCGATTTGAGATTAAAACTGAGTAATAACATCAACCCAAATATACTATTAATTTATTTCATAAGAAGCAGCACTAATCTTCGCATTAATATTAATCCAGTAAGTATTTTGTAACAATATTTTTTTTGCAGTAGGTACTAAAATAAATTGTCTTAAAATTATTCCTGTGTTTTATGTAAAGGGGTTCCTTGAAATTGTGCTTGATATTCTAGCGGTCCACGAACTGAAAAAGGTTAAGAAACTCAGCTTATTAAGACTTAATCAATTGGCTAAAGAAGTTTGGACATCATCGTAAATGTACGAGTACTATACCTACGTTATAGTACGTTATACTCATTTCGAGTTTTCGTTTGTACGTATTTGCATATACTTAGCATGGCGTATTATGCCCGAAATCAGAGCAGATTTATGATGTTCATTATTTATTTCGGATGGCGTAAAAGTGAATACATTAATCAGTGGAATCATTGTATTTTCCTGTTTTACCGAAATTATTACATTTGCTGGATTTCCGAGGAGGCTTCGATAAATTGGTGTTAATTAATCATTTTAAATGCACAACTTTAAAGGTATTTAATGATATTATATCTTATCTTCGGTATAAAAATGTTATTAAAATATTTTGACGGTTTTTTTTAGCTTTTATTAAGGGTTTAAACATAATTTTTAATGCAAAATTAATAAGTGTTGTATTGAGAATAACCTAATAAAAACGATTGATATAATTTATTAGATAAGGATGTATCTATATATTTTGAAGCGTGCATAGCCCCGCCAGTAGTGTGGATCGCAATTATCGCATGCGATATCACTGGTTAAGTATCTTCGGGCACGGTCGTTACTCAGATATGGAAAGGTGCAGTTGCCGGCCACACTTAAATGAGGCGACCATCAGCCTCCGGGGTAGCAGCGCAACTACATGCGACCTCGGGCAGGACACGAGCCTGCTTGAGGTT
>DWAV01001997.1:0-12047 GCA_018231305.1 Noctuana lactifera | reverse complement strand
ACTGCTGGGCACGGGTCTCTCCCCACAACCGGAGAAGGCCTGGAGCATACTCCACCACGTTGCTCCAATGCGGATTGTTGGAGAGTTACTTTACATAATCATCATTATTATTAATCCATCACTGTTTCACTAAGATAACAATAGAAAAATGCTTTAGGCTCCCTAGGTCATAAAAATGTTAACCTCATCCCTATGTCTTGTGGTTGTCGGGTGTTTTGACAATGAAATTCCTAATTGGAATTTTATATTTTTAAATGTGCTTGTTTAGTTATATCGTTTGATAATTATTTTATTCTGTCATTGCCATTGCTTCTACTTGTTAATATATATATTTAAATACGATGTTTTCACATTTTTTTATAATGTGAACAAAATTAGTTAGTTTACGCATTATCAAAGTAATGCAGTCATCATTTCCCTTCATTATATAACTATGCAGCCCACTTTTTTTTATTTATTTAAAATAATAATAAGTACTTCTAAAATTATATAGGTAGGTACCTTGTTTTGAAATTGATAAAATATTTGTTACATAAATACTTAAAACCATAGATAGCCCCACTATGACCTAGTATTAGAACACCCATTCCTATTGGGAAAGTTTCGTAACTTACTAATCGTAATCCTACTAATAATTAATGTCTCGTAATACTCACTATATTATACCTATATGTAATATGATCTACAGTATTTAATTGAAAAAATATTATAGAATAATATTTCCATCTAGTTCTCGAGCTAATGGTGTTCTATGTATTGTATTGTTATTTTAATTCTTAACTTGGTAAATATTTGCTATAATCAATGCTACCACTAATAATCGATTAAAACATCGATAAATTTTTACTTAGATAGCGATATTGCAACCGACAACCGTCATGATAGATGAATAGGTATTATGTAATTGTTATCTGTGCAATGAAGTAGCGTTCAGTAAAAAGCAGTTTCGACAACGATATTTATTTTATAAAGATCGACTGTGTCGATGTCGACACGGTATTTCTCAATAACTGTAGTCTTGTAGACTAAGGCACGTAATTTTATGGACGGCCGTTCGAGCGAAGTATTGTTTGGTTGGATAATAGCCGAAACATTTCGCCGCGAAGTGAAAAAATCATTTCGAGACTTCGTTTAAGTGACAATGGGCCATGGTTGCCAAACACATTAATTTTTTTATGTACCTATTCTGCTCTCGGAAACATTAAAATTTGATTTTATTTAGCTCTAATATCTTAGGTCCAATTTTAAAGCAATGTTTATTACCTATTCATTACTCCTCTTCCTATATAGAGTATGAAGGAACAATAGGACACCGAAAACATAATAGGTAGGTACCTTTAGCCCTATAGCCTTTTGGTATACCTACCTACGTGGTGCTAATCATGGATTAATTTTAGCTGACTTATTTTATGCCCAAGTTAATGAAGTATGGAAGCTAATCTAGGTACCATAGGTAGGGTACTTATATCTTATCTCGTGCGTACATAAGTTTAGACAAAATCTTGATTACTTCAATATGCCTTGGTATTAGGTACAAATTTCCAATATTATCGTCTGTTGTATTATCTTAATAACTGCTCTATACCTAGATAAAGACCTTTTGTTTTATTTTAACTGGATAAAATACCTATTCTTTTTCAGGTAAAACACGAGCGTCTACTACTCGTATCGATCCTGGGCTTTCTGGTGAACATGGTCGGCATTTACGCGTTCCATCACGGCCACGCTCACGGTCACGGCGGCCACGGTCACTCGCACGGCGGCCACGGTCACTCGCACAATGACCACGGCCACTCCCACGACGACCCCGAGGCCCCCACCGGGGCCGGCTCCGCCATCATGCGCGGGGTGTTCCTCCACGTACTAGCGGACACGTTAGGCTCAGTAGGCGTGATCATATCCGCAATCCTCATGAGAATGTTCGGTTGGATGCGGGCGGATCCAATATGTTCAATGGCTATAGCCCTGTTAATAGCCGCCAGTGTGATTCCGTTAGTGCGTGACTCGGCCGGTGTGTTGATGCAACGGACTCCTACGGCGATCGAGCGCTTGTTGCCTAACCTGTACACGCGCGTGGTCGGCCTCGCCGGTGTTCACGCCGTCCAAGAACCCCATTTCTGGACTCTGTGTAGTGACGTCCACGTGGGTGCTATCAAGCTGGAGGTGGCCAAGGGGGTCGACCCTCGCTACGTCACCGAGCAGACCGCGCGGATATTTAGAGAAGCGGGCGTGAAACACTTGACGGTACAGTTGGACTACTCGCCGCTCTGATCTCGAGTGTGTGTCACAAATGTACATAGAACCACAAAGTGGTATTATTTTGTTGTACTGTATATAAGGCATGTAATTAATTGTGTTGCAATAGTACCTATATGGTAGTATTAAATGCAGTGGCGTAGCGTCGGTCTTCGCCGCCCGGGGTGGACCGTCTTTTCGCTGGCCTTTTTGCTTTTGACTTCCAAATTACCTGCCCTAGGGGGCCCTATTCTAGCGGTAAATAGCTTGTTGTGACCGTTTTTTATTATTTAATGTCAATTTTGCCGCCCCCTAAAAAGTGCTGCCTGGGGCGGTCCCCCTACGCTACGTCACTGATGAAATAAGCAATATTGAGATGTATAAAATATTAAGTGTGTAAAATATTAAGAAAGGAATGCAGGCCTTTTTTGGAAACCTTAAATCATGATCTTTAAGTAGGTAACTTTAAAGTACCTATGTGGCATATAAAATCGTGCAGGGTTGTCAATTACGTAACGCGTTATGGTCAACCATAAAATCAATTTTTACCACGAAATTGTGTAACTTTGCCGAGTGTGGAGAAATTAAAATAATTATGTTGTATAGAAAATGCCAATAGCTGAATTTTGTATATTAGGATTAATAGCTAGCTAAATACAATTATAATATTAAATTAGCACTTTTATTGTTGCCATGTTTTGGGAGTTTTCGACATGCAAGAAATAAAATAGCTGTGATATACATAACGGATAAATCGAAGCTTCAGAAGTTATTGTGGCCGACCAATTAGTAGAAATCTTTAGTTATGTTCTTAGAGAGTGGGCATTATATATTATTTGGCTGTCGTTAACAGAAAACACTGTATCAATAAGATTCCAATTTATTTGTTGCATACTAATTTTACAACGTGAAATGTGTATTTTTTTGCCCGCACACATCCATATAACTCGGTTACACGTGATAAATAATTTTGCATTTCGTTAAATAGTGTTGTTAATTCACGTATTATAATTATAATTTACTGTCGATAAACCATTTTGTTGTAAATTAATGATACAGGATTAATATGAATTCGAAGGTAGTTTTACATTTTTATACATGTGGTTTGTTGTGTCATGTAAATAAGCGCTGTGTTAATAAACCGATAAATAAATAGGAAGGCTCATGCAATTTTCAACTGACTTCATAAAAAGGTGGAGCTTTTCAATTCGACTGTATTTTTTTACTGTATGTGTGGACGGATTTTGATGATTCTTTTTTTATTTGAAACCTGCTGCGTCCCGTGTGGTCCCATTTCAATTTGGTCCAGTACTGACTTCTAATTTTATTATGCCAATTTTAAAACTTTATAATTTTGTATACCTATTTTAAATTCTAGATGAAATGCATTTTTTTCTTTTACTATAATGTTACCTGTCTGTATTTTTTATACCTGATTTTTATGTATATTTATTTATATCTATATATATATATGGTTTTTATTCATTTTTAACCGGTAATATTAGATTGGGAGCTGATTAAGATGACCTTCCCATGTAGTTTGGTCTATTTGTATTAAATAGCTGACTGTGACAGAAATGTTTGTGTGAACGAACTTTTAGATTGGGTGTCTTTGTATGAGAGTGTACACAGAAAATTGGATAAGATCGGAGTAGACAAGAAAGTTTTTCTAAATCGTATATTAATTACTTTGTGCGGATCTTTTATTGGTGATTTAAGTATTATGTTGAGTTGAATATGTTACAAGTAAAGCTGCATTCCAAATCTTGCAATTACATGAGATAATTCAATATTTTTCAAAACGATACCGGAATGACTTGAATTGGTGCATTATTATTATAATTAAGGAGATTTAATATGCAAATTATACATTACGTACAAACTTCTGTCTTTTTTATTTTTACTGTTGAAATTAAAAGTTAAATTTTACTTTTTTTAAGTGGTAATTTAATTGTTGATAATATCAGCTCATATTTTTAATATTACAGAACTAATTAGTTACGCAGTGAACTAAGAACTGTGCTTGTTTTTTTTAATTTATGAAGGTTAAGAATACCAACAGTAAAATTTTTTTTATTCGTTAGCAGTTAGTATTACTTTGATATTTATTTTGAAAGAGCAAAATTATTTAATAATCAACACATTGAATTTGTTATCAAGAAAAAAATATTCCTTAAAAGAATGCCTAACAGATTAGATTATTAGATTTATAAATAAATCATTAAGATATTTGAAATTTCCCTTAAAATTGAAAACTAATAAAACTCATTTTTTTTTTCATAATTTTTTTATTCAATTCTTAGGACACAAAATGGACCATATACATATACATACAACAAAAATTTAAATAATAAATCTGTAAGTATTAAGTATTCAAAACCATCGTTTGTTACACTGTGACAGCGCCACAAGATCTCTATGTAGGTATATAAATTGTATTAATTTCATAAATGGATATAGATACACGCGATATTGTGATGAAAATTTAATAATAAAGCGGGTAGCACGTAAAACTTACATTTAATTAAGAAAAGCACAATGACTGAGAACAAGTCCAAACAATATTCATTCATCCACCCACACATCTTCAGTAAATCTGTCGGAAATTATTCTATTACAAATTTTGATCAGTTTGCATCAAAACTAACTGTGGGCCAGAGTTGCGGACTTAAAAAAAAATTAACAGCATCATTTAAGACTTAGGATATAGATTTACTAATATTTTAGCAAAGTTGGCTGACACAGTATTGTAAATTGTTGCAGAAAGCTATTTTTTTCAAATAAGAACACTGAAATGAGAACATTTTTGAAACTTAAATATAACGTTAAAGATCTAATAAGACAAGACCTGTGGTGTTCGATAAATGTTTACTATAATAAATTAATATTTAATGTCTTCAAGCTAAATAATAATGTTCTTATGCTATACATATACATAATGATTTATCGCGTGTGACTACATCCCAAGTTATTAAAAAAAAGTTATTCAATAAGTTTCTTTGCTTTGAAATATCTGCGGAGATACAAAACTTGCCACGTAGCGAGACCCATCAGGCACACCATGGAGAATATGCTGAAGAATAATACGCGGTTGTTGGTGGACTCTGGAAATAATGATTACAAGTTAAATGTTATTTCAGGAGGCAATATGAGGGGGAGGGGGGCGTAGTAAGAACCAGAAATATCAATAAAATAAAGACTAATGGCAAACAATCAAAAAAGAGTTGTGGCCAATCAGATTCCTGCTCTAAATTTAAAATGAATACCGTTATAAATTATGGTTCATTATAGCAAATTTGATAACTCGAGACATTATTTACTCAAGTGTTAACATTATAGCCTAACCTATAAATTATTTAATGATGAAATTATTAACATCTTACAAAATAATTCAAGTGTCAAAAAACATAAGTCATTTAATTTAATGCACAAATTAATTTCTGTCCTATCAAATCAATAGTAGTTCATGCTAACATAAAGTTTAAAAAAAATAACTAATTAGGAGAGTGTTCAGTGTCGATGGGATGGTTTATAAACATGAAAGAAATTGCGACATTTTGCATTAGTTTGCAGGATAATAGATTCATATCAGTTTACCGTTTCACTTAAAAATTTCCTTTGTTATCTATATATAAAAATGAATGTTTGTCTGTATGTCATAGATGAACTCAAAAACTACTGGACAGATTATTATGAAAATTGGTATATATATTATATAAATGTATTTTTCCATGGAGAAGGTTTGTATAATATGCTCATTGATGCCACTCGCCACGAGGTAGCGCTGCAGATTAGCAACTTCTGCCCCGTTCAATGGATTGTCATGAAAATGAGCTGTACAGCTCGTACATGAGTACTCATACTCTTTTATATTTCCTTACCGTTAGTGTCTCTCATCTCTTCCTCTCGCTTCCTCATCATTGTAAAATCCTGGACGATAGCTTCTGACAAATCTTCTAACCTCTTTAACTCTAATTCCATGGGCTTCAACTTTGCTGCCTCACCAATCTATTATAAATAAATTAAGTTCAAATGATTGAATCAAAATTAATATCAACTTGCTTGCTTATCTTATTCACAAAAACAATTTCCTAACGTATAAATAACTTCCAAGCATTATCTACATGCATTTTCTTGTTTTCATAATGTACAATATTATTATGCTGTTAAATGTTATTCATGCACACAATAAGACTATCACAACAGACATATCACGGAACTGAGAGAGAGAATAATAATATATTTATTACTGAAAATGCCCCTACTGTATTTTAGTACGGAAACAAGTGTGGCAATTTCAAACATATTATTAGTTGAAAAGAACTGTGACATTTACCAACCAGCACAAATATGTCACCAGTCACTATAGGCTTAAGCCTACACGACAAGTACTTCCTTGTACTTGTCTCTTTTTTCCGTGCTCTATTATGACCAATCGAAACTCACACTTGGAAGTATTTGTATTAGTACTTGATTATAACAATTAACAGTAAAACCACACATATTATTACCCAGTTGTTCTGAAGATTGCAGAGTGCGATAGAAAGACCACCGATAAGGAATATAAATAAACATTAGTATAATAAATAAATGTAGAGCTAAAGTTACTATTTCATTGTTATGATCACTATTTCTTTTTCTTTAACTTTGAGTTGATTTAAAATATTATATATTATAGTGACTAAAGACTAGTAAAAAGATTAATATAATTTACACAGACTGGATCGAAAGGATTGAAGACAATTCCACAAAACATATTCAGCATTATTAAATTAAAAGAATTGTATAAAACTTATACCCAACCGTAAAGTAATTTCTGGTTCAAAAAGATTTTTTTTTATTAATAGTATTCCTCGTACAGTTTTTTGTATAATAAATAAATTGTCTACACTAATAACACAACTTGTTACTCCTAAATGGGTTTATTTGGGTCAAAATTATAAAGCTACAGCTGGATAAATGAATAGTTATGAAACTTACACCCTCATAGTTCTTCGCTTCTATTCCAATTTTGATATCTAACATGATGTCTTGAGTTACACCACGGCGTTCTGAAATAAATTAACAGTATTTATAAATCTATATTCTATTTGTATTCCACTTAACTTCCCAAATTATCATCGTAATAGGATAATAATGATGTAATAATGCATAGATAATACACAGTTATATTCCTTTTTTTATATTTTTAAGACGCACAGATACTGCAAGATATATTTGACAACCCGTATGGTGTAGTGGTTACCATGTAGGTCTGCCATTTGAAGCGTCCTGCGTTGGCTTCCCGGCAGGGCAGAAATTAAATTGACAAATTTAGATTTTCTGGTCTTGGTGTTTGAATATGTGTCGTCCATGGTACCCATGACAGAGAGAACCGTAATGTCTGTCTAGGGACTGTGACTGTGAAGTGTATTATATTATCTGTGCTGTGTGATCAAGACATACCTGGTGGTACTTTTGATATGAAGCATACTTCAAATGTATCATATGTTTCAGTCACAAATGTGAATTTCCCTTTAGTAATGTCTTCCTTCTGCGCTAGGATGTGTCCTTTTGAATCACGGACCTGCAAATCGAAATCAAATCATTATTTTTAATCATTTCACTATATACTAAAAGCCGATGCTCAATATTATTTAACGTTCATCTAGTTTTAACCTTATGATGAAAAAAAATTATGAGTTTGAGTTTAAAATCTCTGTTAGAAAAGAGATCTGTAGGTTTACCATGAAGACATTAATTCCACAATCTTGAGTTTTTTTTAAATTTTTATGTGTTTATTCAGGTTTGGGACATTATTCCTTTGTGGAGATCTAGATGCATGAGACAGACACTATTTAAAATCCACCATCAGTCCTTATACATAAGCAGAGAACTAATCCATATGACCCCATATAGGACAGGATAGATGGACGGTGGTCACCGTAGCTGTAAATGACTACATATCATCAGGTTGCCTGCAAATTCATTTGCTATATAAAAAACCAATGAATGAATGAGTTATGTATTTTTTGTTTTCTTTCTTAAGCCAATCTCATACATCTTTACACACTCAGGCTTATTCTATGTAATGCTTAAGGGTTTTCGCATGAAAATAATGATCTAGATAAAGCTTTACGATTTTTAAAACCGTCAGCACTCTGATCAACACTCAAATGTTGTACCAAGGGGCGGGAAAAGGCTGCGACACCCTATTTATAACCAAGACGTGAAGAGGATATTTCATTCATAATCCAAGACGTATACTCACAATATAGTTGACTTTTTGTCCAGCGGCTTCTGTTACTTCATATTCACCTGCTACAAGCACATTGACGAATAGTTCCTCCTTCAAACACTTCTGAGTGTTCGGTGCCATTCTCCACATTATAGCATCGCAACCGTGCCATATCACACTCAAGATTAAACCGAGATAGTACACCTCCATGTTTTATTATTGTTAGTCCTTATTATCGTTTAATAATTAAGTCAGAATTCATAACTTCATGTACTGAAAACAAACATTCCGTGTCAAAAAGACCGATGAGTTGGCCTGAAACGGGAAACGTCGGCGTAAGAAAAGAGGTTTACATGACATGACATTTTGTTTTGTTGCCATTGTCAGATTTCAATTAATTTGCCACATTGTCATTTTATGATCTATGGAGGTGGTAGTACTTCGTGTTTATAACTCTATAAAAAATATTTTAAAGAAAAATATAGCGTTAGGTGGCGTAAAGCACTTTATTTATAGATATTATTATAATCTATTGAAACTTAACATTATTATGTTTTTTACTGCTACCTTATAATTATATTTTAATATCTGTGTAAGGGGGATAAATTGCCTGTGGCTGAATGCAACGGCAAGCTAGCAACGTCATACTGCTGCAGTTTAATAAAAAATATGTCAAGCTAATGTCTTTATTGTCAATTTCATAACCTCGTTTTCATTATTTCTGAAATTTTTAAACTTAACAAAATTATTCAAAAAAAATTTACTTTGTGATGGTTTAGTTACATACTTTTAAACCTTTCAAAAGTTACAAATAAGCGGGAGTTATTCTACACGAATACAACTTGAGTATATTCTAGAAAACTGTATGAGACTGACAGCTCAACTATTCAATGTTTATCGAAGAACTCGTAGATTTTGATTAATTGCGAACTAATTTTAAACTATCCACGCTCGGTATTACTGGCCTCTATTGTATGTCGTTTCACAGTAAGTTTCGTAGCTGCATTTATGTCACAACTTATGTGTCTGTTTACATAATACTCAACTTTGTATGGTATAGTCCTTGCAGTCTCTCTGCTTGCTTTTTGCCTATGAACCGCACCAGCTTAACTAATTTCTTTCACTCTAATGAATAATAATACAAAGAACTTGTTAAAGGGTTTCTGTATGCAATAAACATTGTTGCTGTGTCACTGACAACTGTCATAGGTTTCTTACTTTCCTTAGTTACAATAGGTAAAACCATAATTAAAATTTAAAGTTAAACAGATTACATTGATTAGTTTGATCATGTTAACAAGCGTTAAACATACTATTACCTACTTAAAACTTGCAGATAATTATTTTTATTTATTATTATTTAAATGCTTGAATAACTCAATTTAATACTGCTACCTATTATATTATTTAATCTGTAACCATTCATACTCTATACAGCACTAAACTCCCTTAAAGCTTGTCAAGCTTAAAGTGTCTAATCTATTAATGGTCAAGCTAGGGACAGATAACTAGACAACAGGCCAATTAAGAGGACAGGGGGGAGGGGAGGGGGGATATTCATAATGTTTTTGGGAATGATGATTTACAACTAATTTGGTTTTGAAATTTTAATATATTTTATTTAATTATGCACACAAAATGCAGCAATTTTAACTTTGAGCATTGAGCGCTCACTATTAACTTCATACTATGTATTATTTTATCCATTCCATCTAATTTATGTTGATAAGGTTGTTAAAATTTAATTCTTCATACTACTAATATTCTAAAAGAGATGTTGGCGGGCTGGATTTAAGGCTGTCCTGAGCCAGAGTTGGCATGCAGATTGTTCTTTAGCCACCACTAATCAATTCTAAGAGGCCTGGCCAAGATTCTGTTCTATTCCATTAAACACTATAGAACTTTCTATAGCATTAAACAGTTTCATAAAAATAACATATAAGATGGGAATAACATAAAAGAATGTCGAACAATTCAACTCAACCAAAACATAATATGTATATGTTTAAAGCCTATGTAACTTAGCTGGGCTAGTGCTGAACATTTATGATGTATGGTGATGATCCAAGGTGATGACATGTATGTATGGAGATGGATGGACAATTCTTATCAAGTATTTTGTTTATCTCCACTTATCTATCATTTCATGTAGAGAATTCAAAATTTAAAGTGATGTCAAAATTCTTTCACGGTATTGATGAAATTTGAGCATACATACTTTGCTTTGCATGTTTGCTTACTAATAATGTTTTGTGCTTTATCATTGCATTGTGTTACTAATTTTGCCTCTATTGCCACATATTAATGCTTGTTATTACTGCTTTTATAACAATTAAAGAACTATTACTTTAGTTCTTTGAAAGTAGTTTATTTGAATGCCGATGTAAGAGTAGGTATTTTTTTCTTCATTGAAGTTAGAATGAAGAACATCTTGTTCTGAACAAGTTTACTATGAACTTTCGGTTGTCTAAGAACATGCATTGCAAGATTTACCATTTATTTTGGTGAAAAATAACGGAAAATGCATGGCTTATTGGCATTCATACCCTGCACATCATTGCATCATTGGTTTGTCTGTCTTCTTTTAGTTTTACTACGCTAAGTTCTTTTTTCAGTATTATGGGTCATTATTAACTCTTATGAATTAAGATTTTTCCTTTTAATTCTAGTTGTAAAGGTGTTTAGTAAACTAATTCAGTATCGGCTTTGTATGATTCAACATTGAAGCAGGATATTATAATTACAACTAAATATGATGTTTACTTCCACCTGTTACTATTTACTATATTGCCTCACCCTATGTCAATTTTGAATTAGTTTACTAGATTCTAAACAACACTTTTAAAACAACCTGCTAAGACAATCCACAATTTTTATCCAGATTATTAAATTATACCTTTACATAGATAGTGATACAGCTAATTTGTATTGTCTCACTAGGTTTTTTAACAGTATAATATTTAAAATCATATTGAATCATAATATCTTCTACTGATGTATATTTTCTGTTTTTCTAGGTTGTTCTATTCGGTTGGTCTGACCTTTTGAACTGTTATCATAACCAGTCACGATGTATTCCAGTAAAGAATTAAACAAGGCAAGCAAATTTGGCTGACATCAGGCTTTTGGGTAAGTCATAGCTTTAAGCAATGTCTTGAGTGTACTTTTATTAGTCATTTTCTAAACTTAAACATTTTTCACCGTTTATCTGTTTAAAATCTCTATTTATTTAATTTATTTATTCACTTTATTTCAATATTGTACAATATATTGTTTGATAAATTAAAAAAAGTAGTCATAAGCCATGCTCATAACTCTCATAAGTAATAAGTTTAAATTTTTATTGGTAACATCCATTACATACATGTCAAGGTTTCATAAAATCGGTACCTAGTATAAAATGTGGATACTAATATTACTTTTTATTACAATTACAAATTAATAAAAGATAGATGAGAAATAATATAAAACATATACTTTATACTATATAATTAGTATACAATAATAAAATGTAACATAATTAATATAATCAATAAGTAACAAAAAAATCCAAATAGGTACGTAAAACAATATAATTATTCGGATCGTTAAACGA
>DWAV01001996.1:0-12055 GCA_018231305.1 Noctuana lactifera | reverse complement strand
GCCCCGCGCCCGCCACCACGGCCTGCGACAGCCACTCCATCCACCCCGCGCCCTCGCCCTCCGCGCCGCCCGCCGCGCCGCCCGCCCCGCCTCCGCCCGCGCCCGCGCCCGCCGCCTCCTCGCCCACGCCCGCGCCGCCGCCCGCTCCCGCCTCCTGTCATCGAAAACGTCACTTCATTATTATAGTTGTACTTAAGACATATTAAGAGGATCACTTAACGAAACTTAGCGAAATTGGCTGCATGTCACGTATTGATTAAAATTTGTTAAAACAACGAGAGCAGTTTACTACTTGAGATGATTGGCGCAGTGGCGGAGTGGCGGAGTGCAGTACCTGGAGGCGGAAGACGTGCACGGTCTCGGTGTTGGAGGTGGCGGCGAGGTAGAGGCCGCAGGCGCTGAAGGCGAGGCACGCGATGGACACGCAGCGCTTCATGCCGCGCCGGAACTCGTAGAGGCGCGCGCGCTCGGGCACGGCGAACACGCGGATGACGGTGCCGCGCTCCGACGCCGTGGCCAGCCGCCGCCCGCACATGGACCACGCCAGCGCCGCCAGCCCGCTGTCGTGCGCGCTGATCACGCACTTCGCGTTCTGCAATGTTATACAATATACACAATTACACATTATATTATATACATTTCATTACTTTTTATTTATTTATTTTTTACTTCATTTTTCTTTAATTTATTATTTGAGTAAAACAGTCAAACCTGAAACTCAATAGACACTGCAATCAATACTTAGTTATTGCAGCCGGCCCTCGTTGTAAAATCGTCCCCGAAGCCAACCCAAGTAAATGCCATAAAGTATGAAATAATACTTAGGTATTTCTTGTGTACCGTAGGATGCAATAAGCGTATACCTTGTGTTAAAAGTAGTAGTGTTGTAATGTAGTGTACAATACCAAGTGCACCGCGTCGAAGATCTGCACCTCCCCGACGGCGCTGGAGCCGGGGTAGGCCACGTAGCAGTGGTCCACGCACGGCGACAGCGCGCACAGCCCGCGCGGGTTGGGCGGCGTGTCGCGGATCGTGTGCAGGATCTTCATGTCGCGGATGTTGTGGATGTGCAGCGACTCCTCCAGGCACACGATCAGCCTCTGCACACACACACACACACACACGCGCACACGTTACTACCACGCTCTAGCCAATTCATTACAATATATTATCATTATACACCACCTTCGTGTCAAATTACAGAGTTTTGTTTTGGAAAAAAAGGCAGAGATCGTTGGTCCTTTAAATTAGAATTAATCAATTCAATCCTAAAGAGTAGCTATTCCATTTGAGATGGACTGTAGATGTTTAAGGGTTACATTGATCAATAATACCTATGGAGTTTCGTTTTAATTTGTATATTGCTAGTATACACAAGTGTGATGTAACAGAGGCACACTCACGGATCGATTGAGTTTGACCGCGAGAATGGTGTTACTGTAGCTGTAGTTACATATCTCCGTGCCCTTCTTGTAGTGGCACACTATCAGCTTCCTGCAAACGTAAACCGATCTCGTTAAAACATGAACAATGCAAATTAATATTGTTATCTATGCTGTGCGAACGGCAGACTGTATTCTCGTTAATCTGTATAATAATACTACAAAACATAATTCAAACAATGATGGATGACTGTAGAAAACTCGGGTAATGTTGCGGCGTTGCGATGGACCGTGACCTGGATATAATTGCGTATCGCGAAACTACTTTGACGACTTGACAATACACACCAAACTATCGAATTACTAGCAGCAGTAATAATAAGTGCTTAACATTACAAGTATTGGTCACATTAGAATATTTTTGTCTAACATTTCTGACCGCGACGCGCTCGAGTGCGTGCGTTATCGAGTGTTACGGACAAGCCTGCCGCCTGCCGCCTGCAAACGTGAGGATGTACTATGTACATATTATGTTAACAGTACATCCACATCCTCACGTTGTCTTGGGCGTGTTTTTGATGCTTTTCAGTGTGTAATCCGCATCCTGTCAGCTTGCATGTAGGTTACATGCTCACTGGCAATGGTTGACTGCTAGTCCATTAATTCACTGGGCATTAATGTTAGTCTACACAAGTAACCACGTGGTGTATTCCAAAAAACCTGGGTTTGATTCCTAGCGGGCACAAATTTAAATGATGAATTGAGACAGAATTAGTAGAGGTGTCTATAAAATAATTATACTTGAAGAAATCATAAAGAAATAGGCCAGTATTATGTACATTTACATAACTATGTAGTGGGGTGGTAGTAGGTAGGGTAGATTAATGTACATTATACATTATGCTTAGCTTCCGTGCTTCGGAGGGCACGTTAAGCCGTCGGTGCCGGTTGTTATCGACAGATAACAGTCGTTAAACCCGGAGGCTCTTTGGGCGGTTTGACAACATCCGACACGGGTTGGCCACTAACCCGTATCTCCACCAATCCGCATTGGAGCAGGGTGGTGGAGTATGCTCCAGGCCTTCCTCGGTTGTGGGTAGAGACCCGTGCCCAGCAGTGGGACATAAAAAAGGGTTGAAGGCAGGCATACATTATGTACACTCGAAAACAATGTGACATCTGAGGCAATTGGGTAGAAAGAACACTTTAATATGATTATGAAAAACAAAGACTTTACGTGTATTGTGAAAACCAATGAAAGTTTAGTGGTTTGCAATATTTGCTATTATAATAATATACTTTCATACATACATACTGGTTCCTCACAAGTCACGATACTATTTTTGATCCTTTTATATTTTAAAAAACGTCGTTAATTACTAAAATATGATCTAAAAACTTGTTTATTTGTAGATTACCTACGTATCTTGTTATCGCTAAGTATAACAATATAAGTACTTTGGGGTTAGATCAATGGCAGGGATCGTGGGCCGCTCGTGTCTTGGTACGCAAATGGAAATACTGATAGCCTTATCACTAGCACTAACTAATATAATTTCATTGACCTGAAGTTTTAAATCTACTCCGTTTTCCCATTTTTGGAACAACAAAATATAAACACAATTTATTTTAAGTAGGTACATAATACATATTATTATTATTATATCAGTGAGCAGTCTGAATTGTGACAAAGCGTGGAGCATAATTATGTATAGTAGGAACCTTGGTAGTAATAACATTATTATAAAGTCCCCCACCCACCGCGTCTGTCCGTTTGTTTAAACGCGCTAATCTCAAAAACGACAAAGACATCTACGAGACTGAAAGTCGTCGGTGGCCGATAACAGTGTTGATATTGGTAACGCATGTTACGTGAAATGTCGTTAAAACGGGGCAGTCGGCCGGCAGGTGGGCCACGGCCAAGTTCACGAGTCGCGTGCACCGACACTGAGACCGACCGACCCGTTACACAAATAGAGTCCGAAGCTAATATTAGCACGGGCACACTCCTGGACGTGTCGCACATAGGCGAGGAGGTCGCGGACATCCGGAGTGCAGTCAGTGCGGACAGTCGAGGAGCAGCGCCACAAGCACGCTCGGAGACGTCGCGCTGCGCGAGCGAGGCCGCGCCATCAGTGCGACGCCAATGTTGCCAAAGCAACGTGACGCGTGCCTGAGCCATGTCAATATTGTGCGTCGATTAGTTACGCGCACGCAATAGCACACACAACCAGCACAGGAATTGGCTCATATTAGATGAGGATCCTCGATAAATTGCCGACACATTTAAATTTTATATTTTTTATAGGTTTGTTAATTAGAGAAGTGTTTAAATACCTGGGAGCGGACACGGTGACAATGGCGACGAGGGAGCTGCTGAAGAGGCGGTCCACCAGGCACGTGTCCTGGCCCGACCGACTCGCGTATATCTCTTCCACGCCATCGTCCGGCGTCAAGGCGAACAGGTGGTAGCCGCTGCTGCTTCCCGCCACTAGCGACCTGCGCCCACACACTCATTATTATATTTTGGTAGCAACTTAATGTAACCCTTGCCATTTCTTAGCAATTTAAATAAAATTAGTATTATAATTTTTCCTTAATACCAACACAAACAAACAACCAACAATTACATGAACACAACATCAAACAGAAAAGAACTGACATGTTATAAACAATCTATCAATTCAAATCAATAAAATAGTAGCCTCAATATTCCTTTCTCAGCTTTCTCTATACATGTAAGTACAGTGAAGCAATTTTTGAACATGTTAAATGTTCAATTCTACTGAAAAAATATACTGCAGAAACTGTAAAACAGATTTTAAATATTTTTTTGCCTGAACTCTTTGTATTCTATACTAGTGTTACAGTTAATAGTTTTTTGAACTTTTTTCCTTTTATTATAGAAGTTATGACTGGTAGAGCTCATATTTTGTTTAATATACACATAGTTTAGTTATGAATATAAAGAAGTAGTTGGGGAATATTTTATGATAGTTAATGACAAATGTGCCAAGTTTAAAATTAGTGATGAAAGATATTCTTGTAAGGCCAAAGAAATAGAAATAACCCATAATTTAAGCTGATAGCCGAACGTGTTAATTACAATGTCTCATAATAAAATTAAATGCATTTTTAAATTTAAAGTTTGCTTTGGAACGTAGTGCATTACAGGTGACCACGACCAGAACCATAATCGAGTGCAGTATATTATAATATGTACTAGTGACCCTCCCACACATCTTCCCTCCCCAACCAACTGTCAGGGAAGCAGAAACTACAGATTATTGAGCCTTTATATGAAATATATACAATACAAATTATAACAATGTATATTCTGTACAAATTATATTATTAACACAAATATTTTGATAATAAAAATTATTGCTTAGCACCTCAGTGCCTTATAAACATTATAAAAGTTTTATGAGTCAGTGATTAGAAATATTAGGGCTCTAACAATAAACAAAACATACAAACTACTACTACTAGCAAAACAATAATCAGCTGCTCAGATCAGCTGATTGGACAGCACATAAATATCATACAGCAATAACGCCACTTGCAGCGGGGATCGAACGCTGAGGCCACAGCACAGGCCACAGTGTAAATTACCGTCATTGTTTGCGTTAGGGATGGCTTACAGAGCACTGCGCGAGTGCGCGCGTCTGTTACGAAATCATTGGCAATGACATATTGCATCATCGTACAACCATTCAGACTGCGATTACCGACTGTGGCTGCTAAAACGTGACGCTGCGCTTTAACAACCGACCATCACCAGCTGTCAGCCTTGACGCTCGATAATCTCGATATCTCTACTATACGGGCCCCGACGACGGTCGCGGAGGCGCGGACCTCCCCTCGACGTGACAATCCCATTTCGTCCTCTTTATCGCCCCTTAGGATACTTACGTGCAGTCTTGATTAAATTGTACAAATATTCCTCCTGCATTAGATCCGTCAGAGTTGTGTCCTCCTCCCAAACTCATTGGAACGTTCTGAGTTACGAGTTAGATACTCTAAAAACTATTCACTGACACATACATACGCGCACTACGACCTTTGTTACGAAGCACAAACAGTCACTCACTAAATGTAAATAATAAAAACTCAGTATTCGTCACAAGTTAAATTTTTGACACAAAGAACGACCTTGCGCGCTGCTAAAAACAAGCCCCCTCCCGCACGACTCGCCCAGCCATTCGCCACCGGATTCGCCTTCAATATTTATTATCCCTCCTAGCGATGTCCCATACGTATCGATATTTTGGTGTATCGATACAACAGAATGCGATATGCCGATTTTGCATCGCTCAAGTTAATTTGATGTTTATTTTGTGTGGCGTTTCACCGAATTATCTAATTAAAAAAGTATCGCCTACATAATATACATATTTTATTCATTCAACAACAAAACCTATGTATGGGGACAACAGTTCTCCAACGACAAAATTAACAACATACGATTATTATATTAAAGAGCTTTTTACATTTATTAAATAATAGTTTACTCGTATTTAAATTAAACTGGTTTTCTAAAGAAAACCTCATTTACGAAGTATTTGACTAATAGGCACTACAATATATTAAGTTTATCGACTTCTTTCAATCACTACGATTTCTGTGATTTCAAAAACAATCTAGAGGTTCATAAATGTCAAATTCTTATTTGCTTAATTTTATCTGTATCAAAATATTTCATAAATACATAATTAATCTTATTAATCCCTGTTTATATATAAACCAAATTGAGAACGTATTGTTGAATTTGTTGATGGTAAAGATTTAAATCGGGATTGATATTTGTCTATGGCACAAATATAGACTATTTAGATGACAATAGTCATGACATCTCTCTAATGTCATTATGTCAATATGTCAAAAACACGTGTATGTCAAGCCAAGTAATGTAATGTAGTGTTTCTAAAATTTCTAAATATATTTTAAATAAGTAGCAACGTTTATTTTGCTGACATCCAGAAAAGAGCAATCACATATAGTAATGGGGCGCAAAATTCCAGCAAAGAAACATCGTGGAGTGAAAGACCCGCTAGAACAACAAGCGAGACGATTACAAAGGTACCCATAATAATATACCTAATTAATTAAAAATGAAAATATATAATATGTATGTATATTATTATGTAAATATGTATGTATATTGTTCGTTTAGCTCCGATGTCAGCACCCCACCACCATGAACACATTATTGCCCACAACTATCTGGCGTAAAACAAATTCAGTATATGGTGTAGTAATCAAATTGCCTGTTGACATAAAAGTGATGAATGCATTTTAGACATAATATAACCAATTGCAACAAAAAAAAACGTGACAATACCTAAGCAGCATCAAAGTATTTTTGCTTAACTTACAGTATAAAGGGTAAAATCAATGCTCCTCCCAAGGATCCTGATGAACAGCCCATTCCACGGTCTCTAACCACTCTGTTCGCCTTTCAACACAAACATCAGAACAACACAATCAAGAAGAAAAAGAAACCAAAGAAAACACCAACATTGATATGTATGTCTCATTTTACCCAAGTACCTATCAGGTATATAGTTATATAGTTTGCTTATGACACTCGCGATGGTGTGTGTCAGTGTTGCAGTTTTTTACTAATTAAATAATATTATAGTAATGTTACAACAGAATTCAGAGTTCAGAATGGGGTCTAGAAAGAAATCAGAAATGGGTAAATTGCTTGTTTGATTCTGATTATCTTGACAGTTGATTAATTCACTGTTATTCAATTCACAATTTAAGGTATATGGTATTAAACAGGGAAATTTATATTAAAATATTTATTTTTTTATTTCAGCAACAGACTCTGGGGCGGGCAAGAATCCCATAACTGAATTAAAAAAATTGCCAGGCGAATCTGGTAGAGGCTTCTCCCTTCGTATCAACAGTGCTGTTAGGGCTCTACACGATCCATTAGAGCAAGATTATCCAGTAAGGTTTTTTATTGATAACTTATACAAGTGATGTAGCAACACTTTTGTTTTTAAATTTTTTTAATTTGAATTAATTTACAGCAAGATTTAGAAGCAGAGGATATTAAAGGAGAGCAGATGGCAGCATACCGCGCGCGACGGCGGCGAAAACGCGGGCGCGCTGGAAAATCCACCCCTGCCAACCCTGCCAACGCCGGTGACGAAGAGCCACGCAGTAAGCTCACCAGGGTACAGAAGCTGGCACTAAAGAAGAATGCTAAAAAAGAAAAGGCGGCAGAGGTAATTATTAAAGATACGCGTCATACAAGTGCTGCTGCAAGAAAACTCAACCTAATTAAACTTTTATAATATAGTTTTATGTTTAGAACATATTAAGAAATTCCTATGTTTATTAAGTTTAAGAATTTGTGGGCAGGAAGCGCGCGCGGAGGTGGTGTACGAGCGCGTGGCGTTCGGCGACGTGGCGAGCGCGCCGCCCGCGCTACCTGTGCGCCCGCGCCGCGCTGCCCTCACGCCCGGGGCCTCTAAGGTAAGCTATGCGGCCTTTTTTGTAACAAGAAATTGAACAAGAACTGTAACACAAATGAACTGAACTGAACTGTACGCCTTTATAGTGTATGGAAATGTAAATGAGAATAAATTAAAACATTTTATTTTCTACTCGAATCCTGCAGTGTTGTACGTCAGTTTTTATTTTCTCTTATGAAAATTACCTTGTTTTCCATTTTCCATATTCCGAGCCATAGGAACCACCTACATCCTAGTTTTCGAGCATTTCCTGTTACTCACAAGTACATTTTACACATGCAATGCCTTTTAATTTTACAGCCAGGTCGTCGACAGCTGTTGCTAAGCGCTATGCTGACGAGTAGCAACAGTGTCAGCGGAAACAATGCGGTTGCGGCCGCCGAGCTGCAGCGGCGCGAGCGCGCGCGGCTCGACGTGGTCGCCGCCTACCGGGAACACAAGAAAATAATACGGCTCAATGCTAAAAACAAACTATGATTATGAATGCTTTCACTCTTCGTAGATATATTTTATTCACATAATATACCTCTATAGAGATAAAATAAACTATAATTTAAAAATTGTTTGTATGCTTTCATATTTATAATACATTATGTCGTACTTTGGACTTTGGTCCCAAATTAATATGGGTCAGTTCTGATAGTGGGATTTATAAGAACGATTGGTTGATGAATGACTGCGTGGTGCACTGGACACGAACTGATTCAGATGATTCCTTTTGTATTTGAAAGTTGTTGTACCTAGTTGAACTTGCCGATCAGTGGACCTCATAGGTTTTATTCGGTTAGTTACTACGAGTCATCGCAGACAGATTGCAGCAAATCATTATTTTCATGACGGTGAATTTTCGCTAAATCACATTATGTTAGCTGAAGCCTCAGTGGTATTTTATGGTTATTATTATGAAATCGGTCAGATGTGTATGATTCGTGTAGGTGTCTGACGTGTCTGTCAAAATTAAACGCCTACAGGTTTATTAATAGTTACAACAGGTACGAGAGAGGAAACACCGATTTATCGTCACAGGCGGCAATATTAACTTTGATTTTATTAGATGTTAATACGATTGTATTTTTATCGATCACACTAAAAGTAATTATAGACTTATTATGATCCTCAAATATGATTAACTATTAATATTTGATATGCTGTGTGGCGTATGGGTAAAGTAATACCTATGCGATTGCGAAGAATAGGAATCAACGTCTGAATCGGGCCTTGGAGAACCGCCATTTTAGATCATCCATCCCAGATGGTGTGGATGCAACTTTAGTCTACGGCGGCAGGAGTAGCGACGTTGACATTTGTTTGAGATCATCGGCACTTACCTACCATAGTAAATAGGTATTATAATGTTATTTCTTTTTGTCCCGATAATTACAGGACAGTATTTAAAAAACAAACTAAAAGATACTCTACTACCGGAAATGTGTTAGAACTTTGTATCTATTGTTTATGTTGTTTTTATATAAATATGTTTTATAAGAAGGCAACGGTGACCATAATATAGGTATGGCATTCTCACCGCACCGAGGGGTTTCCCCTCAGTATTCTGCTTCAGTGAACGCACCGGTAACCGGTAAGCGTGAACCACATTTATCATACTGGTTACGTTACCCCTGTGTTATAAAGATACTTATTTTTGTTAATACGCCAATACGCCTATTTAATCAAATCTACACAGGACGTGACCAAGAAGAAAAAAACAAAATAATAATATGTGCGTAACAAACTGCAGATTAAGCTCGGCGTTACCTACTCGTATCATATACCTACTCGTAGGTAGAACGGCGCACAGCACAGACTGAAAGGTCAGCCCTCTGATTGACCCCTCATTGGCGGCCATCGGCAACGGGAGCACGGAATTCGTCGCCAATAACTCGCATGGAGTTATTATTTATTACCGATATTGATACGAGTACGTACTCGTAGCGCACAACGCAATATTTGTCCAACAAATGGTTTTGTGTCGGTATCAATTGTTGATTGACGATCGTGTAACGAATGTTTTCCTTATCATGTAAGTAGGTATTTATAACATTTGGTTTAAAACAATAATCCTGAGCCCGGACCACTTCATGGTCGATAACTATTGGCGTAGCTAGGAATACTTTCCAGCAAGAGCCTTTACCAGACTATAGTGAGGTAAGCGCGGCTCACCCAGCTCTCCCCTTTTTTACGCCTTAGGATACAGTTTTTTTACTTTGAATCTGGACGATATTTTATATACTTTTTATCTTTATAGCAAGTAGGTATACCTTCATACATACTTTCATACCTAATTATAATTCGATACATGTCGTTGATCCCTTCTATATTTATTTTAATGAGGTATTAGTTGATATAGAGTTACTCCACCCCGCTTCAAACCACGAGATTCCACCACCATGGCACCACCGGAATGGAGTGTAGCTACTAAGCTACACTCGATTCCATTTAAATAGAATCTGGCAAAGAAACAAACCTATTTATTTCTTATTACTTTTACATTCTACAATTCGGTAGCTAGGTACATTTCTTTATTTAAATAAAAAAAATGATTATCATCATTAAGGTCATAAACAGTGCCATTGCAGATTGTATAGAAATGTAAATGTAATTATAAATATGTTCTGAGTCACCAGCTCACCAATCACCAGTGGGCGTACACATTTCGACTGTAAATAATGTTGCGTCATCGTTACTGAAATTTAGTCCCTCGCGGAATAACATTACAAGATAACACTGAATAAATAAGTACTTACTACTTAGTACGTACTGGCACATACTCATAATGTACAAGTACCTAGAGTGTTAATAACAATATAGTATGTATAAGTATCTATATAGGTACTTATAAATATAGCAAATTCAGACACGCAGTAGATAAGTACCTACCTACCTTTATTTACAATTCCTTTTATTTGTGAAATTATAATTTCATTAGAGATAACTATCCGAATCGCAAGCTAGATATTCGAAACAAAAGATTATAAATAAATACCTATTATATTATTATTCCAATTAGATAAATATAAAGTTGGGAGATCACAGAGGGAGGTCACGACGACAAACAAGCATTGATCAACACTCAACAAAATGATATGATAAAAGATAATAACTCAATTCCTACCTCCATTTAATTCTTCTATTTGACGGTCGCGCATTATAGGTTTTATACCTACTTACTCTTTATGCGCTACAGGTATACAGTATACAGCGGATATACACTTAAGGGGACTTTAAATTTAAAAAAATTCATTGGTAAGTTCGTTTACATTCTGCTCTGTAATCATGTTTAAAAAAATATAGGTACTTACTGAGCAAATTTGTTAGTGACAAAAGGTACCTATACCACAAGTGTATTAACCTGCTACTTATTCATCAGCAATACCCTGAACTTAACGGCTATAAGGAGAGGAGCTCTTCTTGATTCATCTTTTTTTTTTATTATAAAAATTCCGTGTACATATTATAAGTATTTCATACAGTTCTAATACTTCTAATGAAACCGGCCAGTGCATTTCCCATGTTATACCTACCTATTACCTAGTTCAGTTTCAATAACCTTAATTAAGGAAGGAAAAACGAATTGTTATGCCTAAGTCTGACTAAAAACCACAACAAAATACCTACAGCTTGCCTATCTCGATCTCGATCGTGGCGATAGAGCTACATTTATCCATTTAGAGACGAGTCCGAAATAAATAATACTAACATTTTATAGTCAGAATTGTTTGTAATTACCTACATAAATGATTCACTTCACAATATAGGTATACGTATTATAGACACCTAAAACTAAACATGAAAAGAAACTTATGTACCTAGGTAGTTAATTAGTTATACCTACTAGTATTTACATTAAAAGCAAAAAGTATGAAATAAAAGAAAGGCAACGGAAAAACCACTAACGAAGTAGCTTCAACAAGCGCATCTCTTTGTGTAGTTTGTTGTGTGTTCTGGTACTAATTCTATCGACCTAGCTAAACTGCACTGTAGCGTCTGTAGCTGTGACACCGGTAAGATTTGGTTAATGACATAGTTATCTATTATTTTCTATTAGTTATTATATTATCCTATTTCCTAGAATTTGGGCACGTTAAGCCGTCGGTCCCGGTTGTTATCGTTAGATAACAGTCGTTAAACCTGGTCGGAGGCCCTTTGGGCGGTTTGACAACATCCGACACGGGTTGGCCACTA
>DWAV01001995.1:0-12060 GCA_018231305.1 Noctuana lactifera | reverse complement strand
GTCCGGTCCTGTGCTTTGTGGATCCAGCGGTATTCCGCTATCTTCCTGAGGTCATCAGTCCTTTAGGCCGGTGGGCGACCTGTGTTGATTTTGCCGAGATGCGGTCTCTATTCGAGGACTTTCCTTATAGTTTGCCTGACGTTAAGTATTCACTGCAATCCATGGACACTAACTTAATAGAGAGAATTCCTATCTAAAATTATATGGAGCATTGCTACTCACGAGGACTGAGATAGTCACCTCAAATATAGTGTGTCTGTATCTAACCTCCCCAACTGAAACACAAGTACTAGGCCCAAGATTTGCTTCAGGTTTCAGGTTCCGAGGTTCTCAGATTAGGTTATGAAGACTGTGATTGGTACCTCCCCGAGTAAAATTTAATCTCTACTACCTTTCAAAGAATACTACATTAATTATACTTTAATATTTAAAAAATAAATATTTTTGATTTTGATTTTTTATTGATGTAACATTGTCCATCTTTGTTTATAGGCTGACATAATACAGGACCTCAAAGTCATATATGAAAAAAGTTTTAATCAATACTTGTCTGAATTAGCAAGCACAGCGAAATCTGAATCTGATGTTAAGACTTCACTGGAAAAAGGAATATTACAATTGGACAGTGACTTATCCAACGAAGTTTTAGAACCCTTTAAAGTAGACGGTACAATAAACCAAAAGACTTTATCTGTAGCTTTATCGGGTGCTGTTGCTTGTGTAACATATGTTGATGGACCACATTTATATGTTGCAAATGTTGGGGACTGTAATGCTGTTGTTGGCACTAAAACTGATGATAATGAATGGATAGCGAAAAAAATAACAAAAGAGCACAATTCTGAGAATATTGATGAATTAAAGAGAATATGGAGCGAGCATCCAGACAGTGAGAGGAAAACTGTAATAAGAAGAGATAGACTTCTAGGAGAACTAGCTCCACTGCGAAGTATGGGCGATTACCGGTATAAGTGGCCAGCGGAAACTCTCTCATCTGTAGCTGTACCTTTCGTTGGTCCTAAAGCAGTACCCCAAAATTATCATACGCCGCCATACTTGACAGCTAAACCAGATGTGTATTACTATAGGCTTACACCCAAAGACAAATTTTTGATAATTGCTTCGGATGGCTTATGGGATATGTTAACACCATTGCAGGCTGTTAAACTAGTGGGTGAACACATGAAAGGGAAGGTTTTTTTCAATCCACTGAAACTACCACGAAAGAACATCCAACTCGGTGACATAAATGAACTATTACTTCATAGAAAAGAGAGTTTAAAGAGTAAGCCGAAAGATAGGAATGCAGCCACACATCTCATCAGACATGCCATTGGCGGGACGGAGTATGGGGTTGATCATTCGCGCCTTGCTCACTTGCTCAGTCTATCCTCAGATGTCAGCCGTATGTTCAGAGATGATATGACTGTTATTGTAGCTTACTTCGATTCTGAATTTATCAGGCAATGTCCAGCTTAAATTACAAAAACCATCTCATATGATTTTTTCCACGATAAAGCCTTGAAATTAGGTTGGAGAATATTGTAAATCGTGGAATTGTAATTGTTTTTTATTACTTAATTTTTGTTGCTATTATGTCATAATGTGATATACATATTACTATAAAGTATATAAATTATTGCATTAAATCTTAATTTCTGTTAGGAGCATTATGCAACAAGTTGCTAACAAAAAATAAGGTGTCAATCCCAGATTTCTTAAGATATCGCCTCAGAATGTAAGTGGGTTCCTCTTCATTGAACGACATGACAATGGCGTCGACACGTTAACGATATGGATATATTCTGTGGAATTATTCAAATAATGTTTGTGCCGTACTACATAATACTGTTTGTAATAATAATTTACTACATAATAATTTTTGAGCCGTACTAGTGAGGCAGTATGCAGCCATGCGCCCACTGCAGTCAACGCATCTGTCGTTCAGTGCAGAAGCGCCCAATCAGGCCTACCAATATATCAATGTATATCTCTATGTATTTATTGTATTTGTTTTATAAATTTTATCAAGTAAGTGAAGAAAAATGTGTTGTGATGTACGTAATTTATTAAAAACTAAAATTATTGTAATACTTAATTAATTTGTTAACTATAATGGAAAAAAAACTTATGTTCATCTTCATCAATCCATTATTGTCTCACACGTGTGTTTATGCATGGAGGATCACATGATCCCAGTCCACAGTCAATAAGTATCGTAAACTTAGTAGCATTATTAATCATGTGTTAAATAGGTATATTTAAGACATAGGTACCCAAAACAGTCTGTATTATAAACTCGGACCCTGTTGAAATACGAATAAGGTATCTACCCACTTTAAATTATGCTATCGCAATACTAGTCAAGTATTTACTTACTGCTATGGTTTCTGTTAATTAATTAACATAGAATTAATGTGTACATAGTGCATGAATCAAGTCAGGCCGTATTCTGCTTTATGAAGACCAGTTTGTAAGGGTTTTTGTACGCATACTTATTAGCTTTAAGTCCACTATTTGTACTACTACAACACGTAATACTATTAAGTTAGCCAGCTAAATGGTCATAGTGAAAAATTTATTGGCCACAAATTAATTACTGTTAGTATTACTACACATATACAAATTATTTGTATCAAACTTAATTTGAATATTGAATTGAACATATTTACTCAATTCAATTCAACCTGCTAGTTTGTCCCAATATAACACTGTTAATGTAATGATAATATTTGCATTGCATTAAATTTTAATGGGTTGAATATTGAAGTACTTAAGAAGATTTTTAAGAATAATTTGTGTACTAAAATTGCACTTACTATAATTATTGTACAGACCCATATTACAGTTGGGTTTGTAAATTTTGTGTCAGCATGATTTATAAAATAAAATGTATTTCAAACTTTGATTAAGTTTAAACGAAATTATTGTTTTACTTTATAGGAGGTTTCAAAGATCTAATTTTTAAAATACGTATATGTAATATATGTTTTAGTTATAAAACTTTTGTGTGTCAACATCATGTTATTAGGTCCTATACTTATAATTATGTTTTAATGTACTATGCTTGTTATGGACATACTATAAATAGAATTTGCATTACGGTATGGTATGTAAAAAAATGCAGCGATAATTTCTTTATAATCTATCAGACATGGGATTATTAATTTTATTGTAATTACTGCTGTGGTGGATACAAAACATACAACTTTATTTTATGGGTGTAAAATTATTTTGATATTCACGTTCACGTTACAAGACTGTCTCATCACTATCACGACATAGTATAAAACAAAGTCGCTTTCTCTGTCCCTGTATCCCTATGTATGCTTAATTAAATCTTTATAACTACGCAACGGATTTTGATGCGGTTTTTTAATAGATACAGTGATTGAAGAGGAAGATTTATATGTATAAACGTTCACAGTTTTTCTGTAGTGTATTTAGTATCAGCATTGCACCCGTGCGAAGCCGGGACGGGTCGCTAGTTAGTCAATAATTTTAAAACATGACTAGATCTATATCTACACAACTTCTGATTAATTTCTTCCTGGTTGGTCTACAACAATTACAGATTAATGGCGGATAATCAGCATACTATATTTAAAAGATATAAACATAGAAAGTTTATGCCCACAACAGTATGTAGAAGAGTTCAGTGGAAGCTGTCCGCTTTCCGCCGCTGTCCCCTTGGTATGTCCATAGCAGGCACTTATCTATCTTATGTTTACAATTGCTGCAATACTATCGTATGATATATAATATTTGGAAATTCTCGTAATACCAATATTAATATTGCAAACTGATATAAAAATAGTTCTTTTTCGTGATCTATTAAAGAAAATCATCGAATGTATTTAAATGTGTATATTATTTACATATTTAGATACGTGATAAGTGTGATTGTATTACCAAATATTTTAAAGGTTGCTTTCTAGTTTTAGTATACAAGTGCAGTAGTACGTTACCACGAATCTACTTACACAATTTGTCGACAAATTGTATTAATATCATTGCTTAATTAATTAAGGTACCAATATATTGAGTGTGTCAATTTTTCAATCTGTAACTCTTATTGAGTGTCAATATTGTACCACTTTTATAAAATACTTACGTTAGAAATTAGAAAGTTATACGAAAATAAAAATAAGATTTTCCATGGTTGAGTTTTATTTAATACGACAAGACATCCTTCCTACATTTTATTTTTACTAACACATCGTTGCCTAAAATTGCAACACAATCAGCATAACTAGGCTTTAAGGTGCGCGTGTCTTAATAGTAGGATTAGTAGGGGCCTACGTAACTACCACTTTAAAAAAAATTTTACCGGATAATTCTAATTCATGAATGATGCTTAAGAATTCAAAAAATAAAAATTCCGTAGCCTCGAATATACTTATTGAATAATTAAAAAAAATCAGATTACCTACTGCCATTCTCCCTAAGTAGGTACTTTGCGACTTACGCAATCTTACCCCACATAAAGAGACGCGGTAGCATCTCAGCGGTAAGTACGCATTAACGACACCGATTCTCCTGTAGAGTTGCAAAATGACGTCATCGGTTTTGGTTACTCTAATCTAATCATAATAATAGGTAATTAAACTTAATAAATAAAACAACAAATCGAGTTTTTATTTTATTTATTTAATTGTCCATTTATATTAAAAGTGAATATTATGTTGTAAAGTAGGCTAATAGAAATTACTATTTACATAGTAAAAGTGTTAAGTTTTCGAAATCTTTGAAATAACGTAATAATATAATTTTATTGTTTGTGGTATTTTTACTTAGTAGGTACCTACCAGGTGTACGACAGCAACAGAAACTTGATGTAACAACTGCAAAAATATAGGTGTAATATTTAACAAGTTTTGAATGCATAGGAAACGAATCCCTACGTTCAAATTTCGAATAACCGTATTTTTTATTTAGGTAGGTACTTAGATAGTTACCTATAGTTACTTGCTAATTATTACATTCTGCTATTATAATATTGTTGAGTACCTAATAGTTTTCACAGTGCTTGATTTGCTGTTGTTTGATTCCTACCCGAATGAAAAGCGTTAAATTCAACGACCAATTAGGTATTACTTATATACCTACCTACTTGGTTGAATGGTTAGTAAGTAGGTATATCCAGCATTTTAACATCGGCAGAATCTACGTCATACCTACATTGGTAGTCGGTATATTGAGTGTTAAAATTGTTTAACAGAACTAGAAATGTAGTGTATGCGAAGAATAAAATTACCACATCTTACAAGAGCGATTAGAAAGCGAAAGGAAAGAAGGTGGGTAACTAGAATAGAAATATTACTTGAGTGCCTCTAAGAACATCGCTATTATTATATTAACGACTTCAGATAACATGGTTCAACATTATTTTATTTAAATATCAGAATTATCCAATATGTCTTACCTACAAAATGTCTTAATGTTAGGAGAATCGAATGCTTAAGTATAAGCTTACTTTATAGACAAAAATAGAGGTATGAGTTGAACTCGTATTGAGAATATAATGTCCGCTACATTAGCGGCATGTCCACATATTTAAAAACGCTTTACATCTGTCATGTCAACTGTTCGCTTTATCCTACTCGAGTTTATAGCGACTTCAAAAGGAGTAGATCCTACTCGTAAGTTCGGTTGTGTGTATTTCTTTGCTTGTTAAAGTACCTATGCTTGTAGGCACTGCACTTATGCCCCTAAAACCTCACTATCATGCTTAGTCTTTGTCAAGTCGTCGCATAATCGTCGTCGTAATGTTTTTTCAGGTATTTGAGTGAGACATAATAATATGCTTTAGTTGCGGCTTTTGGGTACCCACAATGAAAATTCTGCAGGTACGTACCTTTATTTTAGGTCGGTAGGTACTCAAAAGTATTATATTAATACTTAGGTAACATTATGATGATTGTATTTTTATTGCAGTAATTTTAAGTTTATTTTATTTACGTTGAAATCTGATCAATGTAAATCAGATTTATAGATGACTACTCATACAAAGTGAGCATTGACATTCATTATTAATTTAGGTGCAGCCGCCTCCACAACCGCATGTTAAGTAATTATTTTTCAAATACAATTAACAGCAAACTTTTATACTTAAACCTAAGTGAAATGCACAGCCCGCAACAATGTTCCTACTCTACATCCTCAAATCTCATCTTAGTGCCTTAATAGGCATTTTGTCCGAGGACACAAATTGACGTGCAATTTTATTTTTTTAAGTCAATTTAGGTACCTACTTAAATTTTGAGCAACGTAAGATATAGGTGTATCTATAATGTGAACTTGTGTTAATATTGAAAAATTCTAAAAGTATCAAGAACAGCTAACAATAACTAACAAAATCATCAGTTTTTCATAGCAGAAAAGTATGATAAAATATGTTTAGGTACCTACTACCTACTATAAAATTGTTTGATTCAATTACTTACTAGTTAAACAAGTATAGGTAATATTTTATTTTGTCATTAGGGACATAATGCATATAGCATTTGAATAAGTTGCGTTATAAACTAATCATTCATAGGTACCATTCAAGAATACTTGCTGTCAGATGTAGGTAGGTATTACTACTTAATACGTTAATCCAAAAAAGTGTAAATAGTGTAAATTAAGCAGTAGGTAGGTCATGTATGAGGACCTACCTAAGTATCAGTTTTGAGTCTAGCGAAAGGAAATAGTAGGTAAGTATGTGAGCTTAATAATTTTATTTCACAAAGACATTTTTAAATAGGTTTCAGTTCGCTGTTGTAGAAGGTGCTCTAAATAGAGCACTGACAAGTTTCTTTACTGATCTTAATAAAATTCTATTGATGAGATTTCATCGCATGCATTCGTATCACTGCGCGTTATTATTACCTACCTATTTAGATATTAAATAATAGTAATGGATCTTGTGACGAATTATTTCCTAATAATATTTTATTGATTTCGTAATTGATGTAGGTAGGTAATTAATTTAAAAGTAAAACAGAATTCTCAATTAGATAATAAATACAAAGATGTTATGTTGTAGACATAATTAGGTATTATTGCTTGCTATTTGGCTTTTCAGTTGACATGAATGAAAGGTTTTATAATAGAGTATTCTTTTGAACATAGAGACCTTTTATAGGTATGCTACGTAGCGGAGATTGGTAGGTAAATAGTTATTGTTATAGGTACTTTACTTTTCGAAAACAACTTTATCACTAATAAACTGCTTTAAAAATTTTCTACGAAACAATTTAGGATTGAATTTCATTTTCTTAATTTAAAAATTACAATTAAGTTAAAAAATTTATTTTTTGACTTTATGACATTTTGGTAAAAAATGTTACCACTTGTATAATGGCTATGCCACAGAGCACACCATTAATATGACATTATAATTTAATTCGTAACTATAGGGCTGTAAAAACCCAAAACGTGTAGGTACTTATGCCAAAATTTTATATTGTCCCAAAATGCAAATATAACGATAATGGGGCGTAACACTTAAGAACCTAATTTAACAACAATAACAGATATCTACGGTAACGTTGTTTTTTAAAAAATGTTGTCGATGTCAATACTGATGCCGAAATATAACATTATTTAGTTGACACTCGCGTTACAAGCAGTAGTACCGATAGGGCTCTAGAATGAATTAGTAGATACAGTATGATATTTATTTTTAACATGTTCTACTTGACAACAATATAGAAAATGCGATAGCTAAAATGTTTAACCTTTGCATTATTAAATGCCTATAAGATTCTAATACCTTAAAAAAGTTTGAGTATTTCATGTTTAAAATTAAACTCTATAAATAGATTCGTTCTCACGAAAACACGAAATGTACGATAAGCGGGTAAGAGTTATGTAAATTCTACTAAACATTTAGTAGTAGGTACTTTTAAGTAAGATGGAAATCAGATGTCTATAAGTATTTTTATAAATGTTCTTCGTAATCACATTATTATTTTATTTTATCAGCAATCGATAAATCCGTGTTTTCGGGAATATGTCTATGTAAGAAGGTGAACATTTTTACAAGATTGATTTCAGTGGCTAAAATTTTGAAAAAGGTACGTCAACTGTTATTCTCTCGCACGAATTCCGTTTGTCTAGGGTAAGCCAAACAGGCATTCTTGCGACTCATATTGAATAAATAATGTAGCTATTTAATAGAAGCCAGAATTAGCAAACCCAAGACAGACAGAAGTACAAAGTATTTCTTCATAACATTTACTTAAAAAGAGCTGTTTGTGACAATTTGCCAACACGAATGGCGAGGTTATTACATCAGACATAAATAATTTTTTTATAATTTCCATAGTAATTATTACATTATTTTAGAAAGAATATATACAACAATAACCAATTGCTTGATCGATTCATATTTTCTAACGACTTTATGCATTTTTCTTCTTCATTTCAAGTTCAGATAACTAGTTATATCTGACACCAAAATACATAAACGCAGCGTATTTTATTTATAATCTGCAGTCAGAATGTAATTTATTCAATTGGTTACTTGATTCAGATTAATTCAGCCTTATGTTAGTTATGTATTATTTAAAAAAAGAAGTAAGTGAAAGTGTCCTTCGAGGTGAAATGGTGGGCAGCCGGGTAGGCACTTGTAAGACATTAGAGATATATAGCAATCGGGCGGCTGGCATGTTGCCCACTATCATCTGCTACTTTTTACTACCTTAGCCTTGTCGCACCAGATCAATACTGGACATAGTTTTCCATTTATTATTATATTCAGAGATTTGAATACTTGTACAGCGCTGATTACCTATAAACTATCAAAAGTACATTAAAAGTTCTCTCTTGGTCATCTGCCTTCCCGTCTCATAACGAGTCGTGGGAATAGCGTAGACGTGAAGTTTGCCTATGACTGTGATGGTAATCAACGCGGGTAGCCATTTATGGCATTCAATTGTCACGAAAAATTGATGATACGTAACGGTTAGCCTCGCACTTCCGGGGGTTCATATTGGCAAATGTTTAACTTCAAAACCAAACAAACAACCGCCTCGTGATCCCTACCTACGAGTAATCTTTCAAAAACTAAGTAATAAAAGCTCAAGCGTACTATATCTTAGTATGACGGCAAAATAAATAAGCAGTGTTGTAGTTGTATACACGTGGCGGTGTTTGGCATAGAGCTCCTTAAGTAAATGAGAAGTCCGGCGAGAGAATAACAGTTGATTAATCGCCACCAAGCGAGAGAGCTTGAACAATGCGCGGGTCCGCCTTGCTGCCTTCGCGGAACTCTTCCAGTGTGAGACGATCGTCGTGATTCTTGTCCATCTGGTCGAAGATCTTGTCGACACGTTTCTGTGGAGTATTCTCGTCTTCTGGTTGCGGCGTTTGGCCCTGAAGAAATAATTATAATGCTTATTACTAAAATACTAATAATTCTTTCAGCTAGAATTCTTTACCTGCCTAATAACAGCGGTTTTGTATTGTTAGGTACTGTCAAGCCCTCTCTTCGTGTACCTCAGTAGATTTAAATATAATATACCGTAAAATATTCTATAAACATCTACACAAAAATTATAAAAAGTTATATTTTCGTTACGGAAGCGATTTCTTTCAGGCAACATTTTAGTAGAGACGCGAAATATGACACGAAGAAGGTAAGGATGGGTATACGTACTGTATGTAAAAAAAAATATGTTTTTTATATAATAGATTAGATTCTGATACAATAATACAAACCACCATCTGGTAGATAGCGTCCACGATGTTGTACATTTCGTCACGAGTTATGTACCCGTCGTTGTCCACGTCGTACAAGCGGAATGCCCCTGCAAATACATAAATTATTTTACTTTACTATACTTTACTTTTTTATTTATGGTTATTCACCTTATTTAGGTGGCCGCTTAATCACCACCTATCATTTATGTGTGTTCATTTTATGCATCAAATTTTTTTCTTAATAGGTAAGCTTTTATTAGCTTGACATTGTGTCTATCATTGTAAGAAAATGTTTTAACGTAATTAAACCCACTTTGAGACGTCGGATTTAATTAAAACTTTGCATACTTATTAAGGACTAACGGCAATAAAATAATCTGGTATATATGTATATCGGAGGTGATCAGAAGAGTTGAATAGGGGAACTATTCAGTAGCTACTAGTTGAAGATCATATTATAATTTGCTTAGAGGAGTCCAGTTTGATTTGGAATTAGAAATTGCTTGAATGAAATAGATTTTGCTGTCGAAGATCTGATAAAGGAGCGTGGAAATAGCTGGCAGAACTACTCAGTGTTTGCTAGCTCATATTATTGATTCGCGAACCAACTATCCAACTAAAAATCTAAAATACTTTTTAAATAGATACTCACAGAATATTTAATTTAATTTAAAAAAAACGCGCGGATTGCTTTTGTATTAACAGCTATCAATGAAGTATTTCTATTTTCTAATGAACCTAGATGATCCATGGATAATCTTCCATGAAAAGTAGAAAAATAAAAAATGATTTAAAATAAAATGTGATTTGATTTACTTACAGTGCAACTTTTCATCTAGATTTCCACGTGATGTCACCGACAAGGCTCTTATGAATTCTTCAAACTCAATAGACCCATCCTGTAAATATTTGTAGAAAAGCATGTGTTTGTATTTAGCGTATTTAGCTTTTTGTTTAAAATAAACAAACAGGACATGTGTTTCAACGTATTGGAATAACGATCATCAACGTGTCTAATAAGATCCTATTAAGATTTTCGCCGATTTTGATGCGATCATTGGTGTTAAAAACACTATATAACATGAAAAAGTGGTAAACCAATTTGTGCATAATGGAAAATTATAATCTCAATCATAATTTGAAATTTTAAGTATGGTTTATATGTTTTATTTATGTTCCACGCGAACGAAGTCGCGGGTATCTGTTAGTAGTTTACAATCTGTATCGCTCACATTGTTTTCATCGAATACTCGAAACACGAGTGAAGCGAACTTGCTCGGGTCACCTTGAGGGAAGAATTGTTTGTAGATCTTAATGAAGCCCTGAAATTCACAGACACATTTTAATAGATGAATATTTATTACAAACAAGTTTATTCTATTAGGATCAATATAAATAACAATTATATAATTATGTAGTAGATAGATATACAATTATAAACCAAACAATTAAAAATTACAAAATAACTTGTAAAATATACATGGAGTAAGAAGGTTATTGTTTATTATATAACCAATTAAAAGAAAATCTATAAAAGTTATATTACGGCGATCATATTAAAAGGTACTAATAATACGCACCTGTTCAGTGAGGAGTCCGTTGGGGCAGTCCTTGAGGAATCCTTTGTGCCTAAAAAAATAATACTTATAGGTCAATAAACGGAATGTGCCTGAAATAATATTCTTCTCTTCTAAAACCTTTTCGATCGTTTTTATTCAACGAGTTATTAGGCACCAGCAATTTCTTATTGCCTACATTTTTCACGAAATTCAGGAAAATCATAAGCTTGGTCAATTTCACATTCAAGTGTTAAAGTGGTTTTTAATTTTTAATTCATTAATAAGGTGTAGGTACTTCCTACCTATATGTAGACTAAAATATTTATATCTATTGTCAGATACTTGTGGTTAATAATAATAAGGCCTGGGAATTCCACCTTAAAATGCCCATAATTTGTAGAAGACTTACTATAAGGATTTACTATAAGGACAAGTAGCTATTTCTGACAAGGTACTTACCATAGACGTATTTCTTTCTCGGTAACTGCAACAAACATAAAATTTAAATGAGTAACTTTATCCTATTAAGCCCTTTCTGTGGAGGCCACAGAGGTCAACCTCAAATGTTACGCCTCAAATAAAGTGTCTTCAGCATCCATCATCTTCAACTGAAACACAAGAACTTGTGACAAGTCTTGCTTCATGGCTTTAATAACTATATGACTGTAAAAATTAATTAACTAAATTAGGGTAAGTCCTTCTTACCACAAACAGTTTAAGATCGCTTTTTTTTTAATTACTCTAACGTTACTTAAGATCAACAGTATTAACATTTTAAATAAGTGAAATTCATTTGACAAAAATCGAAAGT
>DWAV01001994.1:0-12064 GCA_018231305.1 Noctuana lactifera | reverse complement strand
TAAACCTAGTCGGAGGCCCTTTGGGCGGTTTGACAACATACGACACGGGTTGGCCACTAACCCGTATCTCCACCAATTGGAGCAGCGTGGTTGAGTATGCTCCAGGTTTTTCCCGGTTGTGGGGAGAGACCCGTGCCTAGCAGTGAGACATAAAAAGGGTTGAAGGCATACTTAGAAAACCTACTCGAAACATAACATCAGCCATACCATACTAACTAACAATATAAAGTAGAGGAAGTAATCTGTTATTTTGTAACTACAAATTGTTATTGTTGCGAGTATAACATACCATATGATCTCCAGATGATAGATATCGACATAGATATCTCAAAGTGCTCCCGACGCTCGAATACTCCGCAGTTCAGACGCGGCCGGAGGCTATTAAATAAGTGTCCGACATGATATACCGCCGGCTCCGAAAGCGATTTCTCTCTTTATTTTATTTGAAGAAAAAAAGATTTGTTCGGGCCACGTTTTTCTTTTTGAGTACTCTTTTCCCGTTTTGCAAGTTAGTATGAAATTTTGATTTAATTTGCAATGTAAAGAAGATAAAGTTGTGTGTAGATTATTAAGACTATATCGGTTTGAAACACTCCTTTTTGACGTTTGGATTTTTCAAAAATGTAGGCATTTTGAACGTGGATACCAATCACACCTGGGTCTTTATGCCATTCTGATCACTTCAGTTACATCAGCCAGCGTTTACTTAACACCTCAATAAACCAACGAGATAGACACGTGTAACATGTTGACCTATGAGATACACGAGTTCTCTTAATGTGTTTGGTTGCCCGATAACTGTCTGGTTTTATAAAGTTAATAATACGGCTAACTGATGCGACTTTACCGGACCCTTCTAATCGTTAACGCACTAACCATTTTACATAAATGCCTCCTCGGGACTTAATGACTTACCTTTGGATAATCCGCGCTTAGTGAGCTTTCAACGGAGTAGTTTCAACTTTTCCCTATTTGTAATGAATTTATGAGTAAAAGTGTTCGTTAGATAGGTAGATAAGATAATATTTAAATAAAATAGCGAACAAACACTGATACATATTAGAAAAGTATTTCTATTCAAATCATATGTTGACGTGGCACTTTGTACGAAAGTTTTGTGTTAATGTTAATTTTATCCCACATCAAAATATCCGACTTCAAAAAGGAAGCGACGAATTTATTCTTTATTAAGGTATACCATGACAAATAATTGTATACCTATACTTAATGCTAAAAGCATTCTCTACCTTTTGGCTAAGCATAAATTACTGTGGGGGTGTATTTAAATCTATTCTATACAACTTTGCTAATTGCCTCCAACCTGAATATCATGAAACAAACCAGTTATAGAAAGGAAATATCTTTGACACATAAATGGCGCTCGGTGTTCGTTACGAGCGAGTTCACACGTTTTGTTCCAGTGCACTTGATTACGTTCGTTTATTAACGACTACATCACATTATGCTGTAGAAATGTCAAGTTACAATATAGAACGGAAGCAGAAAAAGTTTTAAAACGATGTTTTGTATTGTTAAATAATTAAATGGAAAACTGATTACAGAAGAGCTTAGTTGAACATATCTTTATCTTTCCTTATACATACATCGATATTCGATATCCATAAAAGGTGTTACGTTTTGTAAGCTCATTGAAAGTATCTCAATTGTCAAAAAAGTTCGATTCTCTACTTTCTTAATCCCCTAATATCTTAAAATTTAGAACGAAGCGAGCATTAAATGAGTTACTCACTTATATTAAAACCTCCAATCTCCACAGAACGAGTAGGTAGAGTCCGGTCCATTCCTGACTCCGTTCTGAGCCGGTACGCTTCACTGCTTCTCACTGTTATTTCAGATTCGAATTCCACTTTATTTTAAACAAAGCTTTCCAATCAACTCACATTGCTTTCTGCGGAGTGCGCCACTGTTGTCAGGATTTGTGTCACTTTTGTCGAAACTGTTGCTGTTTGATTCGGTTTCGTCAGTTGTCTGTCTTCTCTTCTTATTACACCTTATTGTAAATAACCAAAAAGAACAGGAATAACTTCGACTGTACATTTGTACTATAATCAAAATACACAAAGATACAGTAACATTGTGTCCACTAAACTGTGCTCAAATAATACTCTGATAGTATAATAGACTATGGTAAACACCTGAGGTCTCGTTTAGCAGGCGTAATAGTGGGAGGACAGTAAATCTGCTGCGCGGCCCGCACAAGGACGCAAGACGGATCGCCTCAGTGATTGATGCACTGACGCGAAAGCCAACTCTTTCCTTATTGAATCTAAAGATTCGTCTTAAGGATTTCTTAATATTGGAAAAACTAACTTAGAGTTGCTATGTTGATTATGCAGGCGTTAACAATTTAAATAAGGTTTGTTTTCTTTTTAATAAGCTTGAGTTGAATCCTTATGGCTTTTATGAAAACCGGGACTTTTTTTTCTGAATGTCTTCATCCAGAATATAGTAACAACATCGGTAATGAGGAAATACATTTATTTTTAATTCTTTGTGGTTACTAAGGCTTTTTTTAAGAGAATAAATCATTATATAAAAACTACCTGCAAAACTTTCAGCGTGTTTTGTTTTCAGTCCTATAGGTTCTTTAAAGAACGAAACAGTACACTTTATCGCAATCATTGCATATATGTCCGAGTGAACTCATAAAATAAAATAAAAGTTCAAACGTTCGAGTATTTCGATCACCTCATCTAAATTTATTCCTACCCAATCTCATTGATAGGCTACTCAAATTCGCTTTAATCGAGGAAAGTAGTGGGCCCAGGGTAATCGCTCCAACAACCCATCTGTTAGCTACTTGAGCCTTGATGTGGGTCCCCTCGCGGTTCCTGTGTTGGTGAAATTAAGTTTACCCAGCCAACAACATTGGCTTTCTAAATGATATATATTATACTCTGTGATGTCCTCTGAGCATTACATTTAAAATATTGTCAGCTTGAAGCAAAAACATGATAGACTTAAAGACCTATTTAGCTATAAGCCGTATTCGCTATCGCTCTTGATTATACATATTCAGAGAAAAGTGAAGAAAAAACTAATACTAGTTATGCTAGAAAGGAGCTATAATTAAAGGCAACAAAATCTCCAGTCTCGGAGAGAGCCAATAAATTCATAAAAGCTAACATCCATTACCCGGCATTCTGTGATGGGTATATCCATTAATATTTAATATCTCCGTTAATGGATCGCGAATAACCTTCAACGATCAGGTTTTGCTATTTTGGGAATCGCTCAACTATTAAAGGAATATTTATAAGAAGAATAATAGAATAGGTTCTTAATAATATGCTGCAGATAAAAACAATCCAACATTTATTATTTATTGGCTTTTCAAGTTACGAGGAATATCAAACTGTTATCTCTCTAGTCTCTAGGCTTTCGTTTTCATAGCTTTCAATTATACTTTAATAATAACTTTTCTTGTACGAGTATATATAACAGCTACCAATGAAATACTTGAATGTCAAGTTACCTAATTTGCAAGCAAGTTAATTTGTTTTGCAATTTTATTTTTAAAAAATGTAAGTGTTTCTTTATGATAACTTTTCATCCACATGCGATTTGTACCCAAAGCAATTGTAAAAATTTTTTGGAGGCTTTAATTAAAAACAGCAAACCACAGACCAATGCAACCATTTTTACAAACGTTAAAGGCACCTTTGTTACAGACAATGCTTTACGTTGCAATCAGTTAAAAGCTGCGAAATCTGTTCCCATTCCGACCGTCCATTATAACGGTGGACGGTGGTCGGTCGCACAAACTGTGTAAACATACGAGCAAGTACTCGGCTTCGATAACGGAGTCGTAATTAAAAATTCCAATAGCCATTCTCTGTTAGAGCCGTAAGCTTTTTACTTTTTAACTTTTTGTGCAGTTGTTCGACTGCGAAGGCTTAACGAGTAACGAATAATGTATATTTAGTTGGTCTGTGTTTTTTTGTCATCCAATACTAAAAAATATAAAAAATCGCAGAAACCAATATTTTTAAATTATTGTACTCAAACTAATGATCATGATGAGATCAATGAAAGGATAATGTTGTATTATAATATTATGTGAAAAGAAAATACGTTTACCATTATTTCCAGTCTCCAGACAATATTTCAAACCTTTCTTTCCAAAAATTTGCTAAATCAATTCAGCCATACTTAACTTTTTCGCAATACATGTTGCGATTCATTTTCATTTATATTTATAACTAAAAATGTAACCGTTGCTGATTTTAGAGAACAATATTCCTACTTCATATTTAATGTTTCGATTTGCTTCTGGATCTCGCTTCCCTCCCGCGTTCGAACGAGTTCCTCTCTCACCTGCGCAGATCCAAGAGAAATTCCGTTTGTTTTGCTTCTCATTGTTAGCGAATTGGTTTTTCATCGATGCAGCGCTCGTGCGCCGGAGGGAAAATATGCACGCTGATTTGAAAATGTTTTCTGTTTTTGAATTAATGACTCTTTGATCTCGTTGTTTTACAATTCACTTACAGTTCGATTACATTGCAATTTGAATTTAGTGTGAGATTTACTTTGGCTACTTGTTATTGCTATGTTTGCGATGAATCTTGTAGTTTTATTGTTGTAATACATTATTTTTATTTTAAAGCACAGTTACTCGTAAATAAAATAAAATACAGATATAATTTTAATCAATGCTTATTATTCGGAAATTAAATTATCATATTATTTTACATAGACATACAATAAATTTGCGTTAAGGCTTACAGCCTCAACATCTTGTCAGTGCTCATCATCATGACGTCTCTGTACGACCAGCGGACCAGCATGTCTGTGTCCAGGTATGTCATGTCGTCACGCTTCATCACCATGTCGGAGGTGTCCACGTCCTTCACCTGGTTGTAGAACTTGCTGAAGTCTTTCCTGTACACTAGCACATCCAAGAACTTCATGTTATTGGTGTAGAAGTGTGTAATGTCGATCTCCCGATCGAAGGGGAAGCCGAGCGGCATGGTGTCTACACACGTTGTCCAGCGACAAACGCGACGATCCTTCATGATCGTTAGATCGATTGTCGGCAACACAAGACCAGTACGGACAGGAGTAACCACAACGAACAGTTGGAGAGGCAGACCGCCGGTGTGACCCAAGGGCAGCAGCAGACGGTGAGGGAAGCCGAGACGTGTCTTGTACCACCAGCTGTCCACCATCTTGTCGGTGACTACAGTCGTGTCCTGACCGCGGTTCATGAAGCGGTTGGTCCATGGCCTGTCATCGATCACGCCGTGCATTTCAAGAGAGTTGCGTACAATGGTGTTCTTTCCTGTGTCCAGCTTGTAGAGGAAACTGTCGATTTCAACCATGTCGAGACGCTTGTCGTTGACGTTGAGCAGACGACCGATGCAGTCGTATTTAGGACCGAGGAACACACGGACGACCGCATCCACAGCCTTTTCGGACACGACATCGATGGTGACCTTGAATGGATGGTGGTTCAGACGACGAGTGCGAGCAACGAACACGAAATCGGATCTCTTCTTCTGCATCTCGCTCTGGTCCAGATACAGAGCGTTGGTGATATCCATATCATACTCATCCATGAAGGTGACAAGCTTGTCGGTCATGATGCGTTCAACTTTTACGCCTGCGAAGTCGAGTTCATCTCTAGTGTACTTGGGCAGAAGTTTCTTGAAGAGAACAACGTTGTGGATGATGCGCTTGAGTACCTTCCAGTAGAGTGGGTCACGCAGGCAAGTTGTGTACATATCCAGAGCAGTGGGCACGTAAGTGTACCTTTGTAAAGAAAATAAAGAAATCGATTAGTTGCAAACCTTTAGAAATAATATTTAACACAGCCTATCATTTGTAAAGGGACCGGGAAAATTTATGCAGAATTGTTAATGAGTGAGTAATGAAAGCTGATTTGTTTTGTAATACAAAAAAATACCTGTCCGTATACCATGATGACCATGATGGCAATAACGAGGACTTTAATTAATTAATATTAGTAGAAGAGTCTACTTACTTGTTGAAATTGTAGGTGCTGTAAGTCAAAAGCCTCTTGAATATGTTCATGACGTGAATAACTTTAGCGTCATCGTTGAGGAAGCCCATACCGCCGAGAAGAAGTCTGCACAGATACTCAACATCTTCAGCCTTCTTCAGGTTGATGATCGTACCGTCACGCTGTAAAAAAACATTCATTACAGAAAATTATACTTAGGAAACTTATTCATCACATTTTAAAATTAAAAAAAAGTTATACTTACGCGTTCAATACGTCCAGTCAGGATGCCCTGTCTGATAATGTTCTCAATATCATCAACCAGCATCTTTTCTTTGGTGTTCACGATGTTCACGAAGTTGACGTTGTTTTGGCGGGTGGGCATTTCGTAACCGTTGTGGAAACGGATCTTGGGCCAGTAGCCATTGATAAGTGGGTCGTTCCACATGATCATCTTGATATCGCACATGTTGTGGGAGAGACGCTCGAGTCTGTATCTGGCGAGAAGCTGCTGGTAGCCGTACATCATAATCTCTCCGCGACGTTCCTTGTTAAGACCGTAGACGTCATCAGTCATCCAGTATGGGTAGTTCATGTGCAAATAGTACATATAAGTGTTTAGATCGATATCCTCGGTGAAGTAGTTCAAGCGGTCGTCTTCAGTTAGAACGTTACGGACACCCTTACGCCAGTCAATAACAACGAGGTTCTTATCTGTCACTTTAATGCCGTAGTAGTCGAAAATCACGGGGTCGGTAGCTGCTTTGGTCATTTTCAGCATAAACGCTTTATTAATGACATGGCTATCAACGAAGAAGTAGGGGTAGATTTCGTATGGTGCAGGGAAGGTGACGCCGCGACAGTCGATGCGGTGGAAGCAGGCGCAGGTGAAGGCATAGACAAACATGCCTCCATTGATGCGCTCCCTCAGCCAACAGGCGGTCCTGATGAAGGTATCGAAGTCTTTAGCGAAGTACAGGATACGGAAGACTGAAATAGCTTGTTCCAAATGCAGCTCGTTGGTGTGGACGAAGACCTCGCCACGTGGCAACAATCCCATCTTGAATGTATCGATAAACTTCTTCACTACATCAACTTTCTGTAATAGAAAACATTGTCATATGTTTAAATTTTGGTTTTTTAAGTATTTGTTATTGAAAAAGGTATTCTTAAAAGTGCCTTACCAGGTATTTATCGAAGTTCTCTTCAATGACCCATTCCCTGGCCACATCGCGGATGTCATCGTATACGGTAGGTTGCAGGATGTGGTTCAAGAGCTTCAAGATGAAAAGCTCCTTGGTCTTAACGTCCACATTCACTAAAAAATTTACCAATCAAAGAATGTTAATGTTTGAAAAAGCTTTTTAATAATAAATGTTATTGTCACGGCATAGGGAAACATCGTGACAAAACCTGCACGAAGAATTCTCCATACAGACATGTGAAGTGGACCAATCCAAACTTGGCCACCGTGGTGGGTTATGGCTTAAACTCTTCTCATATTTGAGAGGAGACTCGTGCCCAGCAAGGTAACTGGCTCATACTGATGATGATGATGAAAGAAAAACTTAAACTAATGGCGATCAGCGCACACATAATGTTTTTGACATCATTAAAGAAAATATTATTGCGATCATCATACATATTGTCAATAATATTATGCATGTTTTGGTCGCCAATGAGAATCTAATGTATAATGTAACCCATAATGAAAATACGGCACGGGAAATAAGTGTTTCTGGTGTATAAAACTCTTGGTAGATATTAAGGTAAAATCGCAGAGCTTTTGGCGAACTTTTAGCATCAAAGGCCTAAGAAAGTTTTCAACAAGAATAAAGTATTACAATTTGCTCATTATATAAAATTATATTTTGGTTTTCTTGGAATACAGATGGTACGAGTACCAACAAAGTTTTATTTTAACTGCTGTTGTAGACTAAGTTATTTTATTTAACAATATTACATATTACTTTTTATGACAACATCTGTATCAGGCCCAGAATTATTATTCAGAGCAGACTAAGAGTGCCTTAGTACTTAGTTGCTTAATAACCTGGCTAGCATCATTAGAAATGTGTAAAAAATTTGGTACATTCGTTCTCAAGTTTTGATAGCAACATATTTTGTGATTCATTTTAATTTTTATAAATTTAATTCTTTGTCTATAATAACCACCGCAAAATTCGCCAGCTTTTACATATAAATTATCAAATGTAAAAAATTCATGTTATATTTTATCTTGCGACACTTAGCAACAAAAAATTAACTAAATAAATCATCTCCTTCCCTTACTACCACTGTACACACATACAAAATACATAATACTGACAGTCCGAAACAGGTATCTTTTATTATTCAATAGAATACTGGATTCTCTGAACAGTACATCATCTTGTGAAACCGTATATGCTATACGTGGCTTGTATGCAGAACGAATCAACACAAAAAAATTAAAAGGAATTGATATAATATGTACATCCCCGATCCACGCTTACTATCAGGAGTCGGACAACAGTAAATGATTTGATGACGATGATGAATTATTCTAGAGATCTCGCACTAAGATGCCGTCATTGCTTGAGAATAGAAACAAGAAACTACTCACCCAGGGTGTCCTTCCCGATGAAGACGTGCATGTCATCCTTGATGACCGTGGCCGAGGCCGCGGCGAACAGCGCCGTCACTATCAACAGCTTCATCCTTACCATTTGTCTCTTCAACACCAACCGCAAATGTGACTGTTCCCATCTACGCGCAGCCTTTTTATACTGAATCCCGCTGTTTTTCTCCATAAGCAATGCACTTATCTGTCATTATTTTGGACTCACCTCCGACCGATAACCCTTCGGCGCCGATAGCTTTCTCTTAACATACCTACATACCTTGCAATGTTTCTTAATTAGTCTTCTTATCAGTCTCTTGTATTACAACCAATGAAATGTTCATTTGCTTGTTTGTTTGTTGTTTGTTGGTCACATCAACTTAATACATACCTGAAGAGGTTTTTTTCAGCTTTTAGGGTCTACAAAAGGCTAATATCGCCGACAATCCCACAGTGGAGCGATATAATATTGTGTTTTGAAAGAAAGTTTGTTGAAGAGGAATACTTTAAATGTAAGGAGACCGTCTTAGTCCTCCATACCAGTGGTTACTATGCCGATCCGCCATTCGAAGTGTTCAGGGTTCTTCCTGAGCAGGGAATGCTACCGTGGGGCTATGAACGTGAAGCGTTATTTATTTATTGATGTAGGTACTATATAAGGAAGGACTGATGTAATGTAAAACTTACATGACTAGTATTTTTTAATATTAATGTATTTAATATATTTAAAAAGCAACAGTGTAATACTTAAAAAACGATTTTAGTATATATTGTTATTGTTATTGCTAGTAAATTGAAATTGCCCTTTCGGTGTTTGCGCCGTATAATCAAATCGTTACGAGTACATTGAGATAAAGCATAGCAACAAATGGCAACAATAAACAATTTACTTATCGCGAATAGCAACTGCGGTGTTGCTATTGCTTACCTATAGGTGCAAGTTATTCAATACCGCTGAGGTCATGACGGAATAATATTATGCTTAGAGTCATAGATTTAAATCTACTATATACTGTATTTAGGAACTATATTACTTAAATATTAATTACGAGTGTATCTGAGTCAAGTACACTTAAATGTGCTTAGATTTTACAAAAATACTTAGGGTGCAAGAAAGAAGGCATGATTGTCTTAATCATTGCCAAAATTATATTAAAAGAAACGACATATCAAAGGCAAAAATCGATAGCAAAACCTAGACCCTCTAAACTGACAGTGTTGGCGACAAAACCTTTTTGTCGCCAACACTTGCTACAGTGATCCTTCGCTCCAACCGAAACAACAAGTTATACGTTTTTGGGAAAAAGGAAACAATAAAAACCGGCCAGGTGCGAGTCGGACTTTCGCACGAAGGGTTCCGTACCATTATCTATAAACTAGCAAACTACCAAAAAATCATGTTTGTTGTATGGGAGCCCCCTCAAATATTTATTCTATGTAGGTATTCTATGTATTCTGTTATTTTAGTATTTATTGTTATAGCGGCAACAGAAATACATCTGTGAAATTGCAACAGTCTAACTATAACGGTTAATAAGAACTCTAAAATACACCAATTTTATTCTGATTGAATATGTACGCTTATATTTGTAATTCGCTTGTTCCAGACATTCAGACACGGCTTCCCGTTCTCCCCGACGGCGCTGGCCTGGGACCCCATACAGAAACTGCTGGCCATCGGCGACAAGGGCGGCAACCTCAGAATGTATCCTTTTCATAACAATCACCTGTAATTGTGGGAACACGATTGAGAGAATATTGTATTGGCTAGAGAATATGTATCGGCTTGTCCGGTGTCTCCTGAATTGGTGTACCTTTAAATATAAATAACTATAGGTATGAAATGCTTGTCCCGATTTGTTAGTTGAATATTGTTTTTTTATATTGAGTTCATTTATTTTTGAATTCGATTTAATTAAACTTTTTATTTTCTTCTCTTTTCTTTCTATAGTATAATTTTGTTTATAGTATGTTTATATCCTTATGTTCTATATCAAAAATGAACATTCTTATAGTGTAGTGGTTATCACGCCGGTCTGCCATTCGAAAGGTACTAGGTTTGATTCCCGGCGGGACAGAGGTTTGAATGATAAATTTAAATTTCTCTTCTCGGTCTGGGTTTTTGTTGTGTGTGGTTGTGTGTGTACCTTCTTGGGGCACATTCATACATAACACACATAAGAAACATAAAACATACTCGTATCATAGAGGACAAAATATACATTCATTCTTATTTAAATAGATAGACAAAGGTCCCTGACACACGGGCGCTACTCTTTACCAACAGCTTCATAAACAATTTTAATTAGGTACACAATAAAAATAATTACTGAATCGGATGATGTAATGAAAATATTTATACGCATCACGAGTCCCGGGAGCCACAGACCATCACTCGGTGTAGGCACTGGGCATAAAAGTTGCCAAAAAAGTAAAATGTAGTTACAATGATGCATTTTGTTTAACAAATAAACGCGATATCCACTGACCCGCGAGTTCCTCTGCACCGATAAACATATTTTTATTACTTCTTTTACTTTGTATACCTAAATAGTTTTATGTAGGTACGTAACATTGTTTTATTTACATTAATAATATATTATACTCTTGTTAGTTTGTTGTAATAGCAAAATAAGTTAAGTAATTATAGAATTTCTATCATTCTTTAGAAATTGTCTTAGAATATTGCCCCACAATACTAACGTATAATTCTGTCTTCAATGTAATTCTTTATGCTTGATAGTATCTCATAATTAATTATTAGCTATAAAAAATGTAAAACTATCTTATACTTTTATACTTTTGGCGGAAAAATGTAATAGATATATATAAGTATATGTATACAATAATCAATTACAAAAATAAAATTTTTTTGATAAAGCCGTTATCAAAATACAAAATTATCAATATTAATTTAGATAAAAAGTAAGCTCGAAAGTGCTTAAAGAATGTGACAATTTGTAAATTTATTTTAATTAAAATTTTATTTACTATGTATCTGAAATATTATCTAATATTTGAAAAATTAAAAGAAAAGCCCTAGTAAACTTATTCAGTGTATTAATAACAATATCTTAATATAAAAAATGACAAAAAAGTTAAAACCAAATTCGCAATGAATTTCAACGAGGAAAATATTAATCAAGCAAGGCAACCCAGTGGGCCGTATTAATTGCGCGGGAAATTTATTAAAGATGGCGTCTCTTCCAAAATTATTCAAAAGTTATTATTTAAAGAAGTCCATTCTTTTTAACGAGGACGAGATGTTTTTTGCTGAAAACATTCACATTTTTTCGTTTTAATATTTATATTAATATTCTACAACGTAACACTGATTGGTAATGGATACAGACAACTACATAAGTACCCGTATGTAATTGTCTTTGTATGTGTCCATGTCAACCATGGCACAAAAAATTCTAGTGTGAACCCAAGAGTATAAACCGTTTTTTTTTCTTCGTAATGGCGATGGCGCAGTC